>SKCR01027496.1:0-98830 GCA_019454045.1 Zanthoxylum bungeanum | reverse complement strand
ATCGCCCCAATTGCAGTCAAGGGAGTCCTGGGTCAAGTTGTGGGTCCTCACGGCCCTTTGTATTGTATTTTACATTTGTATCATTTAAGTAAGCATTATGTAATAATGTAGTTGTTTTGAGTTCTAGCTGGAGGCCAAGTATTTACTTTTGTTCTTTGAGTTCAGGCCTGAGGCCTTGATGTTGTGTTTCCGGCCTGAGGCCGAGATGGTTGTGTTCTTGTTGTTTTTGGATGCTGGCTACAGGCCAGGTTGCATGATGCTACAAATACATCATGCCGAAATTTCGTTAGATTCAGAGGCTTATGGAGATGGGTTTAGCCTGTCTCCTGCCGGTAGCATCCTGGCCTAGGCGGGATGTTACAACTGTGTAAGGAATTTCCATTCCTGAGACGTATCTCAACCTATTTCGGAACAAGTTAATTTTTGTTTATTTCATTTTAAATTATTTAATTTGTGAATTCTCCATAATACTGACTAAAATGAATCTTCATATGCTCAGTTGACAGGTATTATCAGCATACATGGTAACATACAGACATGAGATGTAATTGAAATGTTTGTAATATTCAGTGCTCTAGTTTAATTGGATGAAGCATATATAAAAAGCGATGGAGTAAAAAAAAAAAAACGTCTGAGATCCGAGTAATTAAGTATGTAAGGGTGTTTTAACACTTAGTGTCCTAAAACCAACTGGTTTGGGAGTCACTGGCCCAAAGCTCGCTACATGGATCAAAGATGTTGTAAAATATATATATATATATATGAAGTCTGAGTAATTAAGTCTGTAGGGGTATCTTAACACCTAGTGCTCTAAAACCAACTGGTTTGGGAGTCACTGGCCCAAGCTCGCTACATAGATGGAAGATATTGTATATAAATAAAAAAAAATTAAAAAAAAAATCAGAAAAATATTCCATTGCTAAAAAAGGAGTGAATTCTGATAAAATTTTAGGACAAAAATATTACTCTATTCTCAACTACACTCGTGACTATTTTGGGCAAAATGAGTTGATTAATATTTTGTTGACAGTGTATATGGAGAAGGTAAAAATAATCGGAGAATTTACTTATTCGGTAATTTAAAAAGAAACAAAAACAACTATTAACTTGGATTAGAAGTTTCATCTGTTTAGTCACTAACTTATTTATTCTATTTTCTCTTGTCTTTTTGCTTTTGTGTGCATTAGTTTTATTATCTTTTTACTTTTGTAAAACGTTTGTGGGTATCGTTGCTGTAAACCCTCACGAGACTACAACTCGTCCACTAGGGACACCTAGGGGTTTAAAGGCTTGTTGCATACGCTAAATGCAATCGTGATCCCTACGAAAGTGGCTTAGTTTAATTTTAATTGTTTCTTGTATTTTATTTTATTGTTTTGCTCGATGACTAGTAAAATGTTAGGTTTGGGGGTGTGATGAGTGGAAAATATATCAATATTTACCGCCCCTTTTACTTAATATTTTGTTTAGTTTCTCGGGTTTGATGAACGTTTTGATGTGTTTTAGATTATTTTGCAAATAAAATAATATTGAGATTCAATGAAATCATTTAGGACGAAATGTGGGTCAAATAAGGGCAAAAATTGGACTTGACATATTAATTTTGGAGATTGGAAACTTGAAAGGGCGTTCTAACGAAGTGCAGTTTTTGAAATTCCAATTTTACGCAATTGTCGTATTTTGAACATAACTTGTTACTCTAATATCGGATTGAGCTGATTCAAGTTCCAGATTAACTAAGACTCAAATATCTACAACTTTGAGGAATAAACTAATTTCGAATTCTGAAGATTTCATGACCGAAATTGATGAAACATCCGTAAGTGTGTTATGTGTAATTATTAAAATCATTTTCAAAGCAAATAAATAAATAAAAAATAAAAATAGTCAAGCTCCCACCAAACATGATAGCAATTGATAATAGATTTGGTGGAGCAATTAGTGGAGTAATTAATAATGGATTTTGTGGAGTAATTAGTGGAGCAATTAATAATGAATTTGGTGGATGATTTGATGGAGGCAAAATTTTGCCTATAAATACCAAGTCATTTCATTTGTAAATTCATACTTTCTTCTTTGAAATTCCTTAAGAATAACTAAGAAGATTATATCTTGTTTGTTTATTTACAGCTTTCAGTATTTAATTTCAGCTTTTGCACTTTCTTTTTTTTACTTTTCAGTCTTTGCTTTCTGCAATTTACTTTTACGCACATTACTTTCTTTTCTTTACTTTTCATAAATTTATTTTTCAGTAATGATGAGGTAACTCCCCCTTGCTGGGGTAAAAGGTAAAACTTTTATTACTAATATTTAGATTAATCTCCCTTAAATATAATATATAAACTAGTTAAAACGTGACGTAATGAGGATACCGCCTTATGGTCGGTTGGTAAATATTGGAATTGGTTTTAACCTGACTAAACTGGATACCGCTTGATTGGTCGGTTGGTAATTAATTATTAATTTGACTTAATCTGGATACCGCCTATATGGCTGGTTGGTAATTATCATGCAAAGTTAATATATTATATTAAGGGAGATATCCAAAATAGAAGTAATAAAAGTGGATCATTTTACCTCAGTATTTTCTTTTATTGTACTTTGACTTTATTTACTTTTCAGCAATTTACTTTTCAGCATTTACTTTTCAGCATTTATTTTTCAGTATTTAATTTTCAGCATTTACTTTCCGTCATTTACTTTTCAGTATTTAATTTCCAGCAATTTACTTTATGTCTTTTATTTTGTTTAAGCTTTTACTGCCCGTAAATATGTGTCGTAACTAAGTCAGTTATCTGAGGTTGTGATGAATTCCAATATCACCGGTTAATAAGGGGTTATTTTATGGTTTGTGTAATATAAAGATTTATTTATTGAGTCTTAGTCTTAATGCTTCTTGTTAACTGGCCATTAATAAGATTGATTCGGTAAACTCGAAATGAACTTGGAAAAGGGATTTTAGGTTTAAACCCTAGACTCAATAGCCCACAATCTTCCTTAAGGATAAATAACTCTTTAATAGATTTCCTTACAAGATAGGAATATACCTGTCTGGCGGGGGTAGCCATAAAGGAACTTAATCTTAATGAATTCAGATAACTTGGTTGACATATGAATATGATTAATTAAGTTACACTGGGTATTTGTATCTGACCATCGAAATAGGCTTTTACATAATTTCGTGTTCCAGGTTAATAAACCAATGTATTACACAACATAAAGTAACCACTTCATCTTTTAAAAGATATTGGTAGAAATCACAACCCTGAATAGTTTTATAAATTTAAATTTTCCTAAATCAACTTTCGCGTAATTTTATTTACTTGTTTTAAATTTAAGTCACCATCCAATCAAACAATCAATCCATTAGGTACTCGTAAAATTTGACTTCATAAATTAATAGCTAAGGTTTAAAGTCATCGTGGGATCGATACTTTTTATACTACTTGAACGATACGTGCGCTTGCGTTATACGCGTGTGAAAACGCTGGTCACTAGCACATATCATATATTGGAATTGGAGTTACAATGGTTTAACCCGATGTACCAAGAGTTTTGAAAACTCGTATAGACGTGTGGGTATTCGTTGAAGCGAATATTGAATGACTCATAGATGATTCCTAATAGGTGGAAGTACACACCACTGTCAATATGAATCTCCTCGAGTCGAGTAGGATATGTAATCCTTTGACTGTAGGATAACATTGATTTTGTGTGAGATCCTCCACACTTTGATGCCATGTATGTCAGAAACCTTTCATGGTCTAGCCTCTAGATGTTCGTTGGGTGTGGACCGATGCATTCAGTAATCAAGTGTGAAGCAAGATAAGATCTGTCAGCCCATATGTGTACCATAAGAGGTTTAGGTATCCATGTTAGTAAAGTCACGATTCTTAAATCTTTGGCCAAATTCGATCACCTAGGATGGATCACATCAGTTATGAAGAATCGTGGACATGTCGACATGAAATGTATGCCTCAGAAACTTGACGGTGTATTCTATGTTTCTAAAGCACAACTCGGATAGGCTACGTGGGAGGGATTGTTAAACATATGTGATGACCTCGACTTGTATAGTTCAGAAAGGTTGTTTGTGTTCTTCGCGAATACGGAGGTGGCCGAATTACGTACATATTAGCTAGGCTTATATGACGAACTTGTATGAACTTAGAGATTCCCAATATGACGTGTACTCATTGAGCACTTGAGTAGCCGATTAATTTTGATAAAAGATAATATTAGATATTATAATTATTAACTAAGATAATCATGTGTTATTGGATAACATTGATTATTTACTTTGACCTAAATGGATTAATTGGATTAATTCAATAATTAAACAAGGGATTAATTGTAAAATCATAATTATCTCTACCATTTGAGGATATTATGGTAATTGTAAATATGTAATAAGAGGTGGTTTTGGCTTGATTTAATTGGATTAAATCAAAGAGGAAAACATTTAACTAATCCATTTTTTAATCATTGGCTTAATTTAATTGAATTAAATCAAAAAAGGAGACAATGTATATTAGTGTGGGCACTGTATTTTTGCATGAAGCCCATTGATGAGCCTCGTATGGAGGCACTACCTGAAAAGTTGCGGAAGTCGCGGGAAATGAAAGCCGGAAGGGAAAACCCCCAAAATTAGCACCTCATTGGATTCGGACTCACTAGCCATTCTCAGATTCACTCAGTCAGTTTCTGTTTCAAACCTTAGCCTCGGACCAAAACCCCTGAACAAATGAAAGCCCACACAATCCATCCACACTCCCAAAGCCTATCTACTCTCAAACCCAACCGGCCCATCAATCCTCAAACCACACGTCCAAAGCCCATAAACCCCCATGCATGCCCAAGCCTTCCCAAAAAAAAAATCCCAAGTAAAACATATGTGGACAATCCCCTCAAACCACCTTCCAATTTAACAAGATTGGGAATCCCTCAAACACCTTGGTATGGAAAGAAAATCTTAAAACAAAATGGAATAGAGAGAGTGTGTGGCGGCCATAAAGAAGAGAGAATAAGAGAAAAACCCTAGGAGGCACAATTATAAAAAGGGGACCAAACCAACACGGTGGGGGATCTCTTTTCTCAACACACACAAGGCTCTTACACGTGAACCACACCAACCAAAGAAACCCTACTTCCTCTTTCACGGCAACTCACAAGCAAAAAGCCCTTCACCATCGAAAACAGTAACCAACCAACCCTATCACCGAGAAGAAACCAACCCCCAAAACCGAGAAGAAATCACCCCATAAATCACCAGAAACATCACACCAAAATCACCCCCTGAATCACTGAAAACATCACACCAAAATCACCGAAAACATCACACCAAAACCAGCCCTAATCACCATGAAACAACAAAAAAACAGTGAACAAAAACAAGAGCCCTCATCACCGAACAAACCAACATTGAAACACCGAGAAACAGCAGCCCCTGAACCAGCAAAATAATGACCAAAAATAACAAAAACAACCAGCCAAACCAACCTTGAAACACTGAGAAACAGCAGCCCCCTCAACCAGCAAAACAGTGACCACAAACAAAAACAACCAGCCAAACCAACCTTGAAACACCGAGAATAGCAACCCCTGAACCAGCAAAACAGTGACCAAAAATAACAAAAACAACCAGCCATAAACAACCAAAACAACAGCTCAAACAGCTAGTAAAATCGTGAACCAGAACCAAAAAATAGCGAAGCAGAAGCAGTGAAACAGTGAGCAGAAACAGCGAACCAACAATCCTTCCGGCGACGACTTAACATACCTCCAAAAAGCAACTTAAAAGGTAAGACCTGAGGGCACCCTTTACTATATTTATTTTGTTGTTCTGGACGCGGCATGCCCGGTTGGATGTGAAATACGTCCAGCCGGATGCGCGAGGTCCTACATCAAAGACGACCAAATATGTTGGTCACATTTTCTTTTTTTAGCGTTTTTTTTGTTTATATTTTTATATTTATCCATTTGGTTACTTTATTATTTTGCTTTTATTTTTGTTTCTGTCTATTTATTGTTATTTATTATTTCGCATTTTATTTTTTTATTTATTTATTTTTATCCATTTAGTATTATTTGTCTTTTTTATTTATTTACATGCATTCATCGTTATTTTATCGCTTTGCTTTTACTTTTGTTTATGTTTTGTTACATTATTTTGCATCTACTTTCATGACTGTTTATATCGCGTCAATGATTGTGTGTGTTATCCTTTGCGTATATCGGATGGAAACCCATACATAAATTCCATAGCCGAATCTGAATGGACGGTAGTGCGGTATGTACTTGGGATACAACTCCACGTACCGCTCGTGAAATATTTATATATGCGTGTTTATGTCATATTGATGTTATTTTGTGTAAGAACGTCCAAACGCGTTTTCAAACGCAACTCGAATGCAAGCCTTCTACCTCACTCTATTCGAACGCGTTCTAGAACGCTATACAAACGTGAACTCTCTGAAACACTCCGTTCGAACGCGTCCTCGAACGCTACACGAACGTGAACTCTCTTGAACACTTCGTTCGAACGCGTTTATGAACGCTACACGAACGCACCTACACTGGATAACCTCTTTCTTTATATTTCATGCATTTTTACCTCTTTAGTTATTTATTTTGCATTATGTGTGTGGGACTAATTCTTTATATTTACTACTGACGCTTTTTTCTACTTTCGATTATTATTATAATTTTAATTATCATATTTCTTTATTTAATATATTTTTGGAACTATGTATTTGCTTTCATTATTTCTATTAATATTAATGGGTGTGCGAATTTGTGTTTATTTGAATTATCTTGCATGAACTGCATAAGACTTGGTTATACCATTGTGTGAACCCGTCCATTATACTGGCATAAGTAAGGGACCATTCTGAACCCAACGATTTGAGGTATTCCCTTGCGAGGGGTGAGTACGGCCTTAAATCATTTCCCAGTTCACACTGGGTAGCGACTCCTTTATTATCCGGTTTAGTCCCCCGCGGGCTACCCCGTACTCTCTACGAATTGCGAGCCCAACAGTGTCGTGGTCGCCGGTAAACCCCGCTTCGCTCCTACAATTAGTCACACATAATTATACATATTGGAGAAATTGGATTAAGCCCACTTAAAAGTTGATTAAAACTTTTATTAATTAAAAATTGCCTAAGTTTTGCTATAAATAGTAAGCTTAAGGAATGTTTTAATTACAAGTATAAGCATTAGCAAAAGATTGAGTAAGCTATACACAAGTAATTCTTGAGAGATTAGTCTAAGTTAGAGAAGTGTTTAGAGAAACTTGTGAGGTCTGTACAACATTTCATCTAGGAGAAATCAAGATTGGATCTTGAAGTGAAGCTTGGTAGCATTGGAAACAAGATTGGATCTTGGAGTGAAGCTTGCACACCTTGGAGGTTCTCCAACCATTTCAACAAGAAGAAGTAGATTGGATCATGCATCAAGCTTACTAGGTAATGTTTGATCTTCTGCTAAGCTATGTTCTTTTGTGTATTAGATGCATGATCACATTTCTTAATGTTGAGATAAGACTAATCAATTGTGTTAGGATACTTTAGAAGTATAAACACAACATGCTTATGAATTAGGTCAAAGATGTTCATGTTGGACATGGAACAAATTAACAAGAGTTAGAACTCTAGATTAAAGCTTAGAGCTTTCACTTGACCACCTTTAGATGAACTAGAATTATTCATGAGACATTTCTAATTGGGATTCTAAAATGGTTTGTGATTAGATTCAAACATATGCATATAAGTTTTTAGAATACATGTATGCTAGTTGTAAAATATATGTTGATAGTGATTATGAAGTTTAAATTAGATTTTAAGTGCATTTGAAGTATTGAGAGAAAATTTGAAGTGTTTAGTAATGGTTTGAACTTGAAAAAACACATTCTGCCTGAGTTGCATCGCGATGCAGACCATCTCGCGTCGCGACGCAGAGCTTGAATTGATTAACCTTATTTCAACATCAAACTATGTGATCATGCATCTAATACAAAAGAACATAGCTTAGGAAAATATCAAACACTACCTAGTAAGCTTTATGTAAGATCTAATCTACATCTCCTTTGTTGAAATGGTTGGAGAACCTCCAAGGTGTGTAAGCTTGACTCCAATATCCAATCTTGTTTCCAATGCTACCAAGCTTCACTTCAAGATCAAATCTTGATTTCTCCTAGATGAAATGTTGTAGAGACCTCACAAGCTTCTCTAAACACTTCTCTAACTTATACTAATCTCTCAAGAATTACTTGTGTATAGCTTACTCAAGCTTTTGCTTATGCTTGTACTTGTAATTAAAACCTTCCTTAACCTTGCTATTTATAGCAAAATTTAGGCAATTTTTAAATATTAAAAATTGTAATCAACTTTTAAGTGGGCTTAATCCAATTTGTCCAAATATGTATAATTAGGTGTGACTAATCTCCTTTTTCTCCCACTTTGATTTAATCCAATTAAATCAATCCAAGGATTAGGAAATGGATTAGTTAAATGTTTTTCACTTTAATTTAATCCAATTAAATCAAGCCAAAACCACATATTATTACATACTTACAATTACCATAATATCCCCAAATGGTAGAGATAATTATGATTTTACAATTAAGTCATTGTGTGATTATTGAATTAATCCAATTAGGTCAAAGTAAATAATCAATGTTATCCAATAACACTTGAGTATCTTAGTTGATAATTATAATATCGAATATTATCTTATATCAAAATTAATTGGCTACCCAAGTGCTCAACGAGTACACTTCATATTGGGACTCTCTAAGTTCAGACACGTTCGTCATATAAGCCTAGCTAAAATGTACGTAATTCGGCCACATTCGAATTCGCGAAGAACACGAACGACCATTTTGAACTATACAAGTCGAGGTCATCACATATATTTAACAATCCCTCCATCGTAGGCTATCCGAGTTGTGCTTAGGAAACGTATAATACACCGTCAAGTTTCCGAGGCGCACATCTCATGTCGACATGTCCACGATTCTTCATAACTGATGCGATCTACCCTAGGTGATCAACTTTGGCCAAAGCTTTAAGAATCGCGACTTTACTAACATGGATACCTAAATCCCTTGTGGTACACATACGGGCCGACGTATCCTATCTTGCTTTGCACTTGATTACTGAGTGCATCAGTCCACACTAGGGGTGTTCGCGGTGCGGTTCGGATCGGTTTTTTCGTTTTTCACTTCAAACCGCGCGAGTTGGCGGTTTGAGAAATTAGAAATTGAAACCGCAAGTTTTATAAGGAAAACCGTGACTGTTCGGGTTGGCGGTTTAGCGGTTTGGGAGGTTCGGGTCGGCGGCTTGGATTATAAATTTTTTAAATGAAATTTTGTGTGTTTTCACATAATAATTGAAGAGAAAAAATACATAATTTTCATTTATACATTGCATATTGTCATATGATCATTAAATATCTTAAATTTCATGGTTAAAAAAGAAGAAAAATATAAAATAACATCTAATTTGAATGCGGGTCAGCGGTTTAGGCGGTTCGGGTCGCGATTTGAGTCAAAATTTACGATTTTGTGCGGTTCGGGTCGCGGTTGGGTCAAAATCACACACCGAACCCAAATTTACGGTTCGGTTACGATTGACCCGAAATCAATTTTTAATTTTTTTTCAAACCGCACGGTACGGTTCGGGTCGAGTTGCGGTTTGACCTGAAACCGTGATCACCCCTAGTCCACACTCAACGAACATCTAGAGGCCAGACCATGAAAGGTTTCCGACATACATGGCATCAAAGTGTGGATGATCTCACACAAAATCAATGATATCCTATAGTCAAAGGATTACATATGTTACTCGACTTGAGTAGATTCCTATTGACGGTGATGTGTACTTCCAACTATTAGGAATTACCTATGAGTCATTTAGTATTCGCTTTAACGAATACCCACATGTCTATACGAGTTTCCAAAACTCATGGTACATCGGGTTACCATTGGATCTCCAATTTCAATATACGACATGTGCTAGTCTTCTAGGTTATAGGAATTCAACCGTATTCCAAAACCAACGACTATGAATATTTATTTTAAGAATAGTTTACAATAATAATACTTATCTCAATGTCGGACCACCTAATATTCAGTATTACTACAAGACTATTCTAAGGTCGATGTCATTCTTAGCATATCTATATATCAATCTAATACGCATAATGACAATACCATTAATGAGGTATGAAATGAAAATGTAGTTATTTTATTAAGTGAATAGTAAAATGTATAATTCGGATTGGCTCTCCAAGCACCAACTCCAACAAAGGTGGCATCGCGACGTCAAAGCACTTGCGTCGCGATGCTCAGACCTGATTCATACTAAAACTTATTTTTCTTCGTTCCGAAATTTCTGGACTTCGTTTTGGTCCCCGTTTTTTCATATGGACTCAAAATGGAATGTACTTTTACATAAAAATATTTTAAAAAATACTCATACTAAATATCCACGGGTTAGATCCATTTCCGTTGTGCGGGGCACCGATTTGACCCTAGGGGTTCCACAATTGCCCCAACACAGCTGTTTCATGCTCTTACAAAAAACGCACTCCATGGATTCCAACTCAGGACCTCAAAATGGAATCATGAGCCCTACACCACCAAGCCACGTCCTTTAGGGACAAAATTTTGAATTTTTATTAAACGACTCATATATAAATCCTGATATTAGAAGTATTTTAATTAAATTCTTTTAAAATTCGACATAAATTCGATTCGTCAATTCGTTTTGTTATCCTCAACACGAGTATCTTACGCATCTCACTTCAAGATGGAAATTTACGGGACTTGTATATATATATATATTTTAAATGTAAAAAATAAAAATAAATTGTAGTTTGCACAATTAATGAAGTTAGCTCATTCTTAATTTTCTTCTTCTTTTGTTTATGGACTATCTTTGACTGCTAAAGATTATTAACTAGTTTACCCTTCTATAAAGGGATTAGATTGACCACAATAACTTGTTATATTGTGCTTTGATATTTTAGTTATATAAGATCTGTTTGTTTTTCGTGCTTAACAATTATTAGGATTTAATTTTAATGATTTAAAACAACTAGCCCATAACCCACATGATGCACATATCATCTTACTATGAGCAAATTGTAGTAGATATTAAATGTAAAGAGTAAAATTAATCAAAATCGTACCATCAATTATAGTTTTCCAAGTAATATAAGTTCTTTAATATTTTTTCAAATTAACAAATATGTCTTCTAACTTATTTTACATTATAATTTTTTATTGATTGAGAATAAATTTCTTAGTGCAAATATAGATTTGGCTAGATTAATAACACTTTTATAGTTAACTTAATATAATTTATAACTATTGAACTTCCCCCAATAACTAAGTGAAAGTTTATGAATAATATAAAAAGTTAAACGTTAATAATCCATTTTAACTTAATAACCTTTAATTACCAATTAAACATTAAGTGAGAGTTTGAAGGTTGGGAATAAAATATTATAGGTTTTTAAAATGTGATAAGTGAAATATTAATGAATATATGAAAATTAAACATTAATAATTCATTTGAAACATTAATAACCAATGATGCTTACGTGGACAGCCTCAAAAGCCAAGATCGCCTACGTGGATAGTCTCAGAAAATAGATATTTCTTAGCTTCTATATATTTTATAGATTTGACTTATTTATTTTTTTCTCACTTATGTTGAATTGAAGGTAAAAATAATTTAATAGTTAGCTTATTGTTATTGCTTAATGAACTATTTAAAAATTTTACTCACAAAACTATCCTCACAATTAATTTGTTTCCTACCGTATAAAAGCTTAATTACATTTTTTTCCTATTATATAATCAATCAATTATTATAAAGTTGATCATCAAAATTTAAAAATGAATCACTTCTTTAAACAAAAAAAAAAACTTTATAATATTATGCAAGTAAAATATACAACACAAACAACATACCTAGTACCAAATTTTAGTGGCTCATGGCAAGTAGTAAGTAGAACACCTGCAATAATTAAAAAAAAAATTTTTTTTTTTTTTTTTTTTTTTACCTTCGGTTTTTGAATAAAGGACGGGACTCAAAAAAGCCCGGCCGATTCTATAAATGGGCCTATGAAGTGTGTCGAGTTACTAACTGGGCCGCAATCGTTTATTTGCCGAAGGAGCCATTACGGGCCCAGACAGCATCAGGAGAAATAGATCTCTGATTAAATAATAATGGGCTGCGGAGAAAGTTGTTTATTGATTAGTTTTTTTATTTCCAAAGCCTATCCTAACCCGGACCAATTAGGGCTGGGCTCTTAAGAGCGTAAACCTTATAAGAAAAAATTGCGGGTTAGGCCTGGGGTGGGAAAGCCCAGCCAGCTGCCATTTTCGATCTCAAGCCAGCCAGAAACCCGAATGAAGAATCTAATATTTTACTACTAGCTGCATTGTGAATTATGTTTTCTCACGGAGACGCGACTCGTTTTATTATGAATAAATATGATATATAATAAATATAAAAAATAAAATTAATTAATATCGTATATTTAATTATATTTGTTCAAGCAATATTTTCTTTAATATTCTCTCAAATTAACAAATATGACATCTAACTTATTTCACTTATTTTTAAATTAGGAACACTTTTATAATTAACTTAATATAACTTATAATTCTTGAACTTCCACTAATAAATAAGTGAGAGTTAATGAAGAAATGAAAAGTTAAACATTAATAATTCATTTGAAACAAATACACATTTAATTAACAAACTTTCAATCACTAATAATCTAAAAAAATGAAGAGTTTGGAAGAATTGAAAAAATGAAATGTTAGAAATTGAATAATATAAAAAGTTAAAATATTAATAACCTATTTGAAATTATATATGTTAAATTAATGAATTTTCAATAAATAATAATCTTGGAAAACTAAAAATTTGGAGATCTGAGAAAATAAATTATTAACGATGGAAGAATAATTCATTTTAAATAATAATATTTCATATGGCTATGTGAACAATCTTAAAAATAAAGACGCTACCGTTTGTTTATTCACTTTATTTGGTCTACAAACGCCATTGATTTGTAATGTTGTTCAACTAAGGTTTATAGGAATTTTTAAAGTGAGTGTATGTGAGTAGCTACAATCTATTTCAGGCTGCTTAATATGTACATGGCCTGAGACTCGATTAAAATTGGGAAATTTATAAGACTAATAATTAAAAAAATATATATACGAATTTATCAAAATGAGTCACAATATTTGTTATTTATATTTTCAGTTACAGTTTCCGAAGTGTACTTTAGAAAATCTATATTCTCCGAAGTACATACCAAAATTGGTGTAAACTTACGAAATCCGAAGTCAAAACTTCGGATCTACCAATGTTTTAATTTTTGTATTCAAAACATTAGATATTCGAACTATTACTCCGGATATCTGTAATATTGATTCAGATATCTAAAGTATTTTTCGGATTTTCCAAGTTTAAAAAAATATTTATAAAATCGGACAATCCTCATTTGTTCTCACTATAAAAACTTAACATTTTATGATGATACGATATCGCTTTTGATGTTCAACGAAATAGTTAACGATTTTTATTGATATATAAGATTTTTACATATAATTTCGAAAAAAATAAATAAAAAAGTATCAATTTCTACTACATCAAATATGTTTACATAATTTTACTTGGATTTTGGCTAAGAGGATTCATATATGAACATCTATTGTGTCCACGTTAGCCACATCGACCGCATATGACCTGCATTGAGAATCAAAACATTAGTTAAAATTATTTTTGAATATTTTTCCAATAAAACAAAGTAATAATATTATACTCGATAACTCTTTTGACAATACTCAATCAGATTGGTCACCAACATGATGCATAGTTTCCCCATACGCAGCACGAAGGGTGCCGTTGTGTACATCTTGCTCCAAAATTAGAGCGTTTTAATTTAGCAGTCGCACATACCGCCAATACGTGTGCACAGAAAAGTTGTTATAAACCAAACTTTCTACACGTACACACATTCTCTCTTATGTTGTAAGTTTCAATCTGTCTCTATCACGGATCTCAAACTCATAGCAATCAGCTAGTGATACGGGCATTCGATATGATTTCACTATATGTTTCTCTATTTTTGCATGCGCCCGGTAACAATCTTTTCTACTAATTTTCTCCAAAAAAAAATTATATCTGAAGGGTCATCATGATATAGTTAAGCAAACTAAGTACCAGAAGAAAAGAACATCAAATTCTAAAACATCAAATATATTTGCGTAAATTAAAATTACTGTTGAGTTGGATTTTGGCTAAGAGGAGTCATACATGAATGTCTATTGTGTCCATGTTCGCAGTTCGCCACATCGAGCACATATGACTTATACTGTTTGTTCGCCATGTGACGGTCTTCTATTTGTTTTCGGTCGTCCCGTCGAAACACGCTCATTTGGTGGTAACACATTCAAACCTGCACTGAGAATCAAAACATTAGTTAAAATTTTTGAATGTTTTTCCAATAAAACAAAGTAATTATTATAAATGATAACTCTTTAGACAAGTGCCAATCGGATTGGTCACCAACAGGATGGATAGTTTCCCATACGCAGCACAAGGGTGGTTGTTATGTACATCTTGCTTCAAAGACTAGAGCCTTTGTTTCTAACAGCTGCACATACAACCAATGTGTGTGCACATGGAAGTTGCTCTAAATCAAACTTTCTACACGTACACGTATTCCCTCTTATGTTGAAAATTTTCAATCATGTCTCCACCACAGACCTCAAACTTACAGCGATTAGCTAGTGATACGGACATTCGATACGATTTCACTATACGGTTCTCTATTTTTGCATGCGCCCAGTAAAAATCTTTTCTGCTGATTCTCTCCTATAAAAAAATCATATCTGAAGGTTCATACTGATATAGTTAAGTAAACTAAATACCTGAAGAAAATATAGGGGATTTTAAGGGGTAAATGCTGGACAATTATGACTTATAGCGTCACTATTTGTACAGATCATGGTGTTGTTGTACAAATTAACTATGTGACAAAGGAGATTGCTCTCTTATCATTTGTGATTAGATCACCAAGATATATAAAGGATAGGAGGTCCTTATGATTTGTTCCTGGATTGAAAATGATATGAGACAGTATCAATCCACGAAGGATAAATCATTAAATATCCCTAGTCAGAGTATTATCGAGATTGGACATCGATAATGCGTAAAAGACTAGTATTATATTTGTGTGCGTTGTGAGGGCATAACGACATAGTTCTCATATATTTTGGTATTGGATACTCATGCAAGTGTAATAGGAGGTTGTGTTTTACCAATGGTACGGGAAACAGCTTCGCTCTGGATAGACCCCTTCAGAATTCCATTGGTAGTATGACTATGTGTCTATGGAAGTCCGAAATCAGGGTAGGTGTATTTGGTCTTAACCTGAGACTTGTACCGCTAATACTTGCGACAATCAATATGCTTTGGTTTTGGTCGTCCAGGGCTTTAATAGGTTATGTGTACGCCTCTTCTGGGTATATTGAGAATCGTAGTGTATTGGGTGTGATGTCAAGACGGAAGTATCACTCCAGTCATATGGGAATGATGGTCACCTAAGATACGGTACTGGTTCTCTTAAGTACTGCAGTCATCGGGATAATAAGACTAGGTCATAGTTATCCGATATAGAGACTAGTTACCAGAGATCCGATATGTGCTTCGTACGGGGCAGACACAATTCCAGCCCCAGGCCTAGCACGTGAACATCCGATACTGGATCGAAATACGCAATACCACGTATACTACGCCTGATATAGGTCACTATATTTCTGTAAAATGGCGCTTTGCTAGAAGCCAACATTGTCTTGTAAATCGGTAAAACATAGTACTTGGTACTTACGTGTTCGGATAGTCCGACGACCGAATTTACTGCCAACATATCCGGGGATCTCATGTGAAGGTGATAGGGAAGTCCACCCATGAGCTTGGGATCATTTAACAAAGCTTGGAGCTTGATGGAGGATCTCACATGGCCGAATCTTGGAGAGGGACTGCAGCTCACTGCCGAGCATGAAGGAAGGCAGAAAATCAATTTTTGTTGTCCACCGCGTCGCTCAACCGATCAATGCAAGTATTCCACAACTTCGTTGATTGTATTCACATGTATTTTCAATGCTTGAAATGATCTTGGGATGCTTAGACAAACCCAACAATAAACGCAGCGGAACGTGGAAATTTTTTTTTTCTGATTTCAATAATTTTTCTCGAGCAATTAAAATAAACTTTTTATTCTAATTACTCAATACATAAAAAAAGAAGTTTTTACCCAAAAATCATAGTTTAACATATTTGTTGTGAGACACTAATAGTTTGTATTTTGATCATTTTAGTCTTAATTTATCAAATATAAATTTAAGTTATTTCCCTAGGAGTCACTATTGAGTGATTGACAATGAGTTGTCTACCTGATGAATATACGTAGGCGATAACGTGCCAAAACCATGAGCTGAAATATATTCATGGGATCCACATTTCATTATTTGTATTTAATTTAATTATTAAATATTTGTATTATGTTTGGGGATTACAATAATGCATAATTTAGTGGGAGTGACATTTTTAGATTAAAAATTCATGATCTAGTTAATGCTTTCGATATTATTTGAAACTGTTTAATTCTGCTAACCGTTTTTCGTAATCTATATGATAGATTTGCGATGTCGGCACAATCGACTAATCCGTTTGCGCGTATGTTGGATACGAATAAACTAAAAGGCACTGAGAACTTTGTTGATTGGGATTTGGATTTAATGATTGTCCTTGAATCCGAAAAGTTAGGATATGTACTTGAAGGTCTGCTGCCTCTTGCTGTGTCTGAGGACGCAACACCGGAGGAACTATAAGTTTTCCAAGATTTGAAAGATGATGATTTAAAAGTTAAATCATACATTTTAAGTCCACTGGCATCGGAACTCAAGAGGCAATACTATGGCATGTCAGATCCGTATAGCATGATGATGCGATTGAGAGAATCATATATGAACCAAGAACAAATTGTTGTTCATAAAGTTGCGATGGAACTGTTCCATGCGCGACTGGACGGGAGACAAGCTGTGAGCTCGCATGTTCTTCACTTGATCGATTTGATCGAACAACTGAGGCAACATAATCTCCCTCTGAATGACATTCTCGGTAGGAGTGTCATTCTTGGTTCGCTCTCAGCTTCTTATCGCCAATTCATAATGTATTTCAACATGAATGAGATTATCAGTTCATACCATGAACTGTATAGGATGCTGATCACGGCGGAAGAGGACCTAAGGAAGGAAGGACCGAGTCGCCCTCTGAAACCTACTTCACTCTTTGCTTCTTCCCAGGCCAGGCCAAAGGGAAAGAAGACGAAAGAAAAGAAGAAGAAGGATTTCGGTCCTTAACCGCAAGGAAAAATAACAAAGCCCAAGAGGGCATCTGAAGACAAATGCCATTATTGCAGCAAAGTTGGGCACTGGAAAAGGAACCGTCCTGACTACATTGCCTAGATAAGGAAAGAGAGAGCATCTACATCAGATATATTTAATTTTCCAGTTATTGATATCTCACTAGCTTGTGAAGCTGTTACATCCAATTGTATTTTGGATTCTGCTTGTCCTATTCACATTTGCAATTCGTTGCAGGTGCTGAAGGAAAGTAATAAGCTGAAGCCTGGAGAGATGCAGTTGCGTTTTGGGAGTGGAGACTCTCTGGATGCAGTTGTAGTGGGAGTATACGAGATCCCCTTACCGAGCGGAAGCCTTTTGTTGTATAATTGCTACGTTGTACTAGGATGTGTAGCAAATATTATATCTCTTTTTGTAATAGATACATAAGGTTATCATGTTAATATTAAAAAATATTCTTTGTATTTATATGATAAACGTAATATTCAGATCATTTGTTGTCCAAATGAGCATGGTCATTACACATTGCATACTTCTACAGATATTTTGAATATTAGGATTAATAAATGTAGCTTACTTGTAGTTAATGATAATGAACTTTGGCATATGAGGCTGGGTCATATAGGCGTGAAACGCCTTTCCCAATTGGTTATGAATAGTTTGATACCAAATCTCACCATTGAACCCTAACCAACTTGTGAATCATGTATTCAGGGTAAGATGACTAAAGCCCAATTTTCTAGTATTGGACACCGAGCCACTAACTTACTGGAACTCATACATTCTGATGTGTGTGGTCCACTAAGTCAGACTGCTCACAGTGGTTATTTGTACTTTGTTACCTTTACCGATGATCTATCACGATACGGTTACATCTATCTGATGAGACATAAATCAGAAACCTTTGAAAAGTTCAAAGAGTTTCGTAATGAAGTAGAAAAATAGAATTGTCAATATATTAAATGCTTTTGATCTGATCGAGGCGGTGAATATATGAGTAGTGAGTTCATGGATTATATGAAGGAGAATATGATTCTCGCTCAATATACTCCTCCAAGTACTCTACAGCACAATGGAGTGTCTGAGAAGAGAAACTAGACTTTATTGGATATGGTCCGATCTATGTTGAGTTTTACAAATTTACCCTATTATTTATGGGGTTACTCTCTTTTAACAGCTGCACATCTTTTGAATAAGATTCCTTCAAAAGCTCTTCTTACGACTCCATATGAGATATGGACCGGTAGGAAACCAAATCTTAATTATGTTAAGGTTTGAGGTTATCATGCCTATGTCTGGATGGCTCAACAAGATAAGCTTTCGCCTCGAGGGCAAAAGTTTAGGTTTGTTGGATATCCTTCGAATACGAAAGGATATTTTTTCTATGATACTAAGCATCGAAATGTGTTTGTAACTCGCTTCGAAAAATTTCTAGAGGTAGAATTTTAGTCAAAAGGTGGTAATCATAGACATGTTGAACTTGATGAAGTCCAACCTGAAAAAAACGAACCAACGGAGGAACCTGAAGTTCAAGTAGATGAATAACCTTCAACACACACTCTGTAGGTCACAAAAGTGTATCTAGACCTCATGAATGCTTGTATTTTATACAAGAATTGAGTCTCAATGTTCTCTTAGTTGAAGAGACTGACCCTTTTACCTATAGAGAATCGATGTTGTACATAACATGACATACATGATGCTACCTAAACACGAAACATAAAGATGATTAGATATTCTAATCTTCTCATCTTCTGTTTGTGGGCACATATTCTTTGAAAGATGTAAGCCATGTCTGAACGATATATTTATTGTCTTACAGTTACCAAAATTATACCGTTCTAAGTTCTTAGTACGTGTTAGGGTTGGTGCTCAGAGCGCCAATTTCCTATTGTATTTTCTTGTAAATACCATTGTAAATATTTTATTATGAATAAAATAAATAGTTTCTATAATATAATATATATCTCTTGATATAGTAAAGACATAATTGACCTTAGAATGATTAGTTATGATGTAGTTACAAAAGTGTCGCAACTGACATTGAGTTGTATCATGACGTTGTCATTCTTAGACTGTTCCTGGTCCATGTTTATACTACTTGGTCAGTAAAGTAAACCTGTTGAGACAGGTACATGACGTATACTAAAATATATGATTCCAATGGTTTCTCAATGAACCATGAGTCTTGGAGCTTCGAATAGACGTGTAGGTGTTGTTGGGGTTGGTGCTCAGAGCGCCAATCCGGACCGTATTTATGTCTGATTCATGAATACGAACATCCATTTTTTCCATAATATTACTTATTTATGGTTGCACCTCTTGTTTTTATATACGTATTCGATCTGATTACGATTAGATTGAAACTAAATGTTGTTTAGTGATATGTATATATTAGACAAATGCCCGATAATATATAATACATTACACAGTTACAAAGCTAGTTTGTAATTGACATTGGGAAGTGTCACTGCTAAATGTATATTATCAAATATAGTTCCTGGTCAAGATTCACTAACACGGATCGGTTAGTCAAATCTGTTGAGACCAGTACATGTCGAGACTTGGTCCGATGGTTTATCCCAATGAACCATGAGTCTAGGGAGACTCGTATAGACGTGTAGGTATTTATAATAAATAAACATTGAACGACTCACCGAAGATTCTTAATGGATGGTACACCAACGTCAATAAGAATCTTCACGGGTTGAGTAGCATAGTGGTCATTCGACTTGAGATACCACTGTGGATGTATGAGACATCCTCCACACTTAGATGACAGTCACGTCACCGATCTATTTAGATCAGACCTCCGCATGTTCGTTGGGTGTGGATCGATTCTCTATAGGTAAAAGGGTCAGTCTCTTCAATTAAGAGAACATCGAGACTCTTTTCTTGTATCAAATACAAGCGTTCAGGAGGTCTAGATACCCTTTGTGACCTACAGAGTGTGTGTAATGAATGTTCTTCATCTTCTTGAACTTCAGGTACCTCCGTTAGTTTGTTGGTCTCAGGTTGTACTTCATCAAGTTCAACCTGTCTATGATTACCTCCTTCAGATAAAAATTCTACTTCTAGAAATTTTCCAAAGCGAGCTACAAACACATTTCGATACTCGGTATCATAGAACAAATATCATTTCGTATTTGGAGGATATCCAACAAACATAAACTCTTTCCCTCGAGGCAAAAACTTATTCTACTGAGCGACCCTGACATATGCAAGACAACCCCAAACCTTAATATAATTAAGATTCTGGTTTCCTACTGGTCCATATCTCAGACGGAGTTGTAGGAATAACTTTAGAATGAATCTTATTCAAAAGATGTGCGGAAGTTAAAAGAGCATAACCTCATAAGAAATAAGGCAAATCTGTAAAACTCAATATAGATCGGATCATATCTAATAATGTCTGATTTTTCCTCTCTGACACTCCATTATGTTGTGGAATACCAGGAGGAGTATATTGAGCGAGAATTTCATTCTCATTTAAATAATCAGTGAACTCTTCATTCATATATTCACCGCCTCGATCAGATCGAAGGCATTTAATATATTATCCAATTTATTTGTCTACTTCGTTTCAGAATTCTTTGAATTTTTCAAATGTTTTTGATTTATATTTCATCAGATAAATATAACCATACTGTGACACATCATCAGTAAAGGTAATGAAGTATGAAAAATCATTGTGTGCAGTCTGACTCATCGGACCACATACATCAGAATGTATGAGTTTCAATAAGTTAGTGGCTCGGTGTCCAACACCCGAAAATAAGACTTTGGTCATTTTACCCCGAATACAGGATTCACAGGATGGATAAGATTCAATGGTGAGATCCAGAATCAAACCATTCCTAACCAACTAGGTTAAGCGTTTCACGCCTACATGACATAACCTCATATGCCAAAGTTCAATATTATATATTTCAGATAATTTACGTTTATTAATTCCAGTATTCAAAATATCTAGAGAAGTGTGCAAAATGTAATGATCATGCTCATTTGGAAAACAAAGGATCTGAATATTATTTCTATCATATAAATACAAGGAATAGTTCTTAATATTTACATGATAGCCCTCGGTATCTAATACAAAAAAGTGATATAATATATGTTATGTATCCCGGTACAACATAACAGTCATTTAGTAAAAGTCTCCCACTGGGTAAGGGAATATCGCATAAGCCTATTGCAATCGCATCCAGAGAGTTACCACTCCCAGAACCACAATTGAATCTCTCCAGATTTCAGATGTCTACTTTCCTTCAACACCTGCAACGAATTACAAATGTGAACAAGACAAGCAGAATCTAAAATCCAACTAGTTGTGACAGCTTCACAAGCTAATGAGATATCAATAACGTGAAAAATAAAAGTATATGATGTCGATGCTTTTTCCCTCATGATCTGGGCAAGGTAATCTGGACAGTTTCTCTTCCAGTGCCCGACCTTCTGGCAGTGATGGCATTTATCTTCAGAAGCTCTCTTGGGCTTCGCTACCTTAGCCTGAGGAGTAACATTGAAACCTTTATTCTTCTTCCCATTCGTCTTCTTCTTCTTCGACTTGGAGTGGGAAGAAGCGGAAAGTGAAGTGGGTTTCGGAAGGCGAGTCGACACTCCCTTCTTCAAATCCTCCTCCGCTGTAAGAAACATCTTATGCAAATCATGGTAAGTACAGTGAATCCCGTTCATGTTGAAGTACATGACAAACTGACGATACGATGCCGGGAGCGAACCAAGTATGATACTCTGTCCCAGAGTATCATTGAGAGAGAAATCATTGTGCCTCAATTGCTAGATCAAATCGATCAAATGAAGCATATGTGTGCTCACAGCCTGTCCATCGTCAAGTTTAGAATGGAACAGTTCCATTCCACTCTATGAACCACGACATGTTTTTGGTTCATGAACTATTCTCGGTGTTGTGTCATCATGCTATAAGCATCATGCATCTCAAAATATTGCCTCTTCAGTTCAGATTACGGAGAAATGAGAATAAATGATTTAACCCTTAAATCATCATCTTTCCATTTCTGGAAAGTCTCAATCTCTTCTGGCGATGCATCAACAGATATAGCAAGGGGTAATGGACCCTCCAATATATATCTCAGCTTCTCGGATCCGAGGATAATCCTCAGATCTATATCCCAGTCTGCAAAGTTCTCAGCACCCTTAAGCTTATTTATATCAAGCATACGAGTAAAGAGGTTGTTTGTGTTGGACAATTATGACCCATAACATCACTATTTTGTAAAGGACACGGTGTTCTTGTACAAAATTAACTATGTGACAAATGAAATTGCTCTTTTATCATTTTATAATTGGATTACTTAGATATATAAATGATAAAAGTCCATATGATTAGTACCGGATTAATAAGTTATGAGACAGTATTAATCCACGAAAGGTTTAATCATTAAATATCTATAGTCGTAGTATTACCGAGACTGGACATCGATAATGCGAAATAGGCTAGTATTGCACTTGTGCGCGTTATGGAAGCTTAACGAAATAGTTCTCATATATTTAAGTATTGGATACTTATGCAAGTGTGATAGGAGGTTCTGTTTGCCGATGGTACGGGAATAGCTTCGCTCTGGATAGACCCATCGGAATCCCATTAGTAGTATGACTATGTGTCTATGGGAATCCGAATCAGGGTAGGTGTATTTGGTCTTAACCTGAGACTTGCATCGTTAATACTTGCGACAATCAGTACGCTTTGGTTTTGGTCGTCCGAGGCCTTAACAGGTTCTGTGTACGCCTCTTCTGGGTATACTGAGAATCGTAGTGTATTGGGTGTGATGTCAAGATGGAAGTATCACTTCAGTCATATGGAGATGATGATCACGTAGGATACACAACTGGTACTCTTAAGTACTGTAGTCATCGGGATAATATGACTAGGTCATGATTATCCGATTATAGAGACTAGTTGCCAGTGATCCGATATATGCTTCGTACGAGGCAGACACAATTCCAGCCCCAGGCCTAGCATGTGACATCCGATATTGGATCGTAATACGCAATACTTAGTATACTACGCTTGATAAAGATTATATATTCCTCGTTGAATATTTCTGGCGAATTGGGTAGACACGGTGCTTTGCTAGAAGCCAACCATGTCTTGTAAATCGGTAAGAATGTGGTACCGGGTACGTACGTGTTCGGATAGTCCGACAACCGGATTTACTGCCAACATATCCAGGGATCTCTTGGGGTCGTTTCCCAAAGATTCACCAATGATATTTGACTCGAACAGAATTAATCTGGGATTAATTATGAGAGAGAAAATTAATCTGGGATTAATTACGGCAAGAATTAATCTGGGATTAATTATCAGAGAAAGAATTAATCTGGGATTAATTACGTCGAAAATTTATCTGGGATGAAATTCGTCGAGATGAGAGAACGCGATTAATTTGGAATTAATTGGCAAAATGAATTTAATAGTGAAATTAGATTTTACTATTTAATTAATTGGGCTAAAATAATATATTAGATATATTAATTGAAATCGGATTTCAACAACGGAATTAAAATTGGATTTTAATTCAAGGGAACGAATTATTTTGGAATTAATTCGTAAGCGACTTCCGTAATAATTTTACTAGGCATTATTATTTAATTAAATTTGATTTAATTGCGTCGTAACGGAAAATTCGTTTAGTTCGGAATTAAACGAACCCGGGCCCGAGGGAAGTTGCGTGTTGGATTAGCCGACTTAAATTTGGAATTTAAAAGTGGTGGGACCCACTTGACTTACATCAAGATGTTTGACACTTGATGAAAGTTGTTATTGGTTGAGTAAAGCTTAGATTTCTTTTAAAACACTCAAACCAAATCCAACACACAAACTTAATATATAAAGAAGTCAATTTAGTTTTGGAAACAAGTTGGACTACTATTCATCTTCTCATATCTCTCCAAAATCATGAGCCTCTCTACTCTCCATGGAATTTTTGTTGCAAAATTTCTACTTGCTAGCACATTAAGGAGTCAAAAGATGGTGATAGGGAAACTCACCCTTGAGTTTGGAATGCAAAAGAAAGCTTGGAGCTTCCAACAAATTCAAAGAAAAGTCTTGAAACTCATCCGATCAATGTGAGTATTTCCGAAATTCTCTTTGATTTATTCACACACAAATCATCTTAGAGATCCTTGGCATGTTCTAGGAACACTAACAATTCGAAGGAGCTGCCATCGCAGATCTATCAAATAGATAGTGAATAAACGATTAGTAGACAAAACAGTTTCATATAATTTCAAAATCATTAAATAGAACATGTATTTTTAATCTAAAAAATATCTCTCCCACTATTTCATGCAAAAATGTAATCCCCAAACATAATACATAAAAAGAAATAATCAAATTAAATACAATAGTGAAAAGTGGACCCCATGAATATATTTCAGCTCACAGCTTTGGCACGTTCTCGCTTACGTATATTCATTAGGTAGACAACTCATTTTCAATCACTCACCAGTGACTCATGGGTTCCGGTCCTGATCGTTTCTCGTTGTGACAGCTTTGGCACGTTCACAATGAGGCGTATCAAGGTTAAACCTGTCAATGATAAATTCAAGATACTTGCGTAAACCTGACAGCTTTGGCACGTTCAGGATTCCGCTTTCGCTTGAATTTACCTAATATCAAAAATATATCTGGTATATATAAATTCCTACCAGCTATATCCTTACAGCTTTGGCACGTTCTCGGATATAGTCGTAGATTATTTATCCATAAGCGGTATTGACAAGACAGACCAAGTAACATGCATCAAATACATATTAAATATAAAACCTTATTTACAAATAGGGATTTTCCGCAAAAAGATACTATTTACTTTATTTAATGAAATTAAATTAACACATGCATGCATAAAGGAAAAATTTAATTAAACATTAAATTTAAAGGCATAATCATATCATATGTTCAGAATCAGACTCGCTCTGATATCATTTTGTATGGGATTTTAAGGGGTAAACGCAGCGGAATGTGGAAAAATAAATTTTTCCAATTAAAATAAACTTATTTATTCTAATTACTCAATACTTAAAAACTGAATTTTTTTCCCAAAAATCAGTTTTTAACATATTTACCGTGAGACCCCAATAGTTTGTATTTTGATCATTTTAGTCCTAATTTGTCAAATACAAATTTAAGTGATTTCAAATCACTATAAAAATGATTTCTACATATCATATACATCAAAATACAGCTCACAACAAAAATCCCAAAATTTCTTGTAATTGCCGAGAGCACCCAACAATTTCAATCTTTTGCATTTAGGTCCAAATTTGTTCAAAACAAGTTTAGATGATTTCCAATCAACACCAAATCATAAGTACATCTTATATACATCATATTACAACACATATATGAAAAGCCCCAAATTTAGAGAAGGTATAAATCCTAATTTTATAAATTAATCAAATTAATCAAATTAACCCAAATTAAACAAATCCTATACTTTAATGAAGACTCTACCACACCAAACAAGTCTAACCACTTTGAAACAACTCAAGAACAATTATAGGTCATCAATGAGTGACCTAACAACTCTAGAATGACAACAAGATCATCAAATGATCAAGAGTGTACTTATACACCATTTATAAGCATACTTTATTAAACATACAAAACCAAAAGAGTAGAGAAAACTTCCAAGCGACACATGTTGTAGCTTAGAACAATAGAAATAATTTTCTAGTTAAAGAAAAGTTGGAAAAACTCACACAAATTGAAGTTTTCTTCACTTTTCTTCTTTAACATTTAGTTTTTTCTCTCAACTTTCTTTTTGTAACTTTGGAGGCTTAACCTAATGTGTGAAGCAAATGAAAAAAGAAACCTTATATAGTTCTAGGTCATCGCCGAATTTTGTAAAGGAAAAATACAAGATATTTTTCCAATTTTCAAAACACAATATCAAGCAAGTCAAATGTCTTTTTAACACCTTTAATTAAATGGTAAAGTCAAACTTATACACAAATTAATCATTTCCAAACTTTATCATAATGGTAGATATTTATATTTTAATAACTTTAATCATTTAACAATTAAATAATTAAATAAATAAAAATATCTCAAATACACATATTAATGATATATGTCAAATATCACAATTAATGTGTATTTAATAAAATCATATATTAAATACAAATACACATTAATTAGGAAATGACCAAAAGGTCCATTTGTATGTATCTTTCGTTTAATCGTTAAACGATTT
Organism: Zanthoxylum bungeanum; assembly: GCA_019454045.1. Taxonomy (NCBI): domain Eukaryota; kingdom Viridiplantae; phylum Streptophyta; class Magnoliopsida; order Sapindales; family Rutaceae; genus Zanthoxylum; species Zanthoxylum bungeanum. The sequence continues at coordinate 72,136 of SKCR01027496.1, read as the reverse complement.
ATAAATAATCAATATTATTCATAAAAGTTGCCCCAGTGCTCTACGAGTATATTCATTAGTGAGACTCTCTAGGTTCAGACATATCCGTCACGAAATCTAATTTCGTGTCTATAATCTACCCACCCGTAAATTATGACGAACACGGATAAACTCACTGAACCATACAGGTCGAGGTTATTACATACGTTTAATACTTCCGTCACAGGTATCCGGATTATTCCAGAGATATAGATATAAACGTCAAATCTCTATAGATATAATCATGTCGACGTTTTTATTAGTAATCTCTTAATAACACTTAGAACTCGCTTCTACAGTGTACCACAGGCCCATGGATTGAACAGATTGCTAATTCCATATTGAATACCGATATTCTGTACACAGAGTTGACAGATTCTATCTTGACACTCACAGTATATCCTGAGGATCAGTCCACACCCAACGGGCAGGCGGAGGTCTGACCTAAAGAGGTCGGTGACGTGACTGCCATCAAAGTGTGGAGGATATCTCATATATCTACAGTGGTATCTCAAGTCAAAGAATCACTATGCTACTCAACCCGAGAAGATTCTTATTGACGTTGGTGTAGCATCTATTAAGAATCTTCGGTGAGTCGTTCAGTGTTTATCCGCTATAAACACCTACACGTCTATATGAGTCTCCAAGACTCATGGTTCATTGAGAAACCATTGGAATCCAAGATTCCAGTATACGACATGTACCTATCTCAACAGATTTACTTTACTGACCAAGTAGTGTAAACCTTGACCGTCTAAGAATGACAACGTCATGATACAACTCAATGTCAGTTGCGACACTTTTGCAACAGTATCATAACTAATCATTATAAGGTCAATTACGTCTTTATCATATATAAAGAGATGTTATATAATAGAAATGTTTATCTTATTCATAATAAAATGTTTACATAAGTATTTACAGGGAAATACATAAGTAAATTGGCGCTCTGTGCACCAACCCTAATAGAAAAGAATATCAATTTATAATATATCAAATCTGTTTACACAAGTTAAAATTACTGTTGACTTGGATTTCTGCTGATTCTCTTATAAAAAAAATCATATCTGAAGGATCATACTGATATAGTTAAGTAAACTAAGCACCAGAAGAAAAGAATATCAATTTCTAATACATCAAATCTGTTTACACAAGTTAAAATTACTGTTGACTTGGATTTTGGCTAAGAGAAGTCATGCATGAACGTCTATTATGTCCACGTTCGCCACATCGACTGCATATGACTTGAACTGTTTGTTCGCTTTGTGACGATCTTCTATTTATTTTTGGTCGTCCCGTCGAAACATGCTCATTTGATGGCAATACTTTCAAACCTGCATTGAGAATCAAAATATTAGTTAAAATTATTTTTGAATATTTTTCCAATAAAATAAAGTACTAATATTATACATGATAACTTTTTTGACAATACCCAATCAGATTGGTCACCAACAAGATGAATATTTTCCCCATACGCAGCACGAAGAGTGGCCGTTGTGTACATCTTGCTCCAAAAACTAGAGTGTTTGATTCTAGCAGCCGCACATACATCCAATGCGTATGCACACGGAAGTTGCTCTAAATCAAACTTTCTACACGTACACGTCTTCTCTCTTATGTTGAAAATTTCAATTCTATCTCCACCATGGACCTCAAACTCATAGCGATCAGCTAGTGATACAGACATTCAATATGATTTCACTATATGTTTCTCTATTTTTGCATGCGCCCAGTAACAATCTTTTCTACTTTTTTCTCATATCAAAAATCTATCTCTGAAGGGCTAGAAGAAAAAAACATCAATTTCTATTACATTAAATCTGTTTACATAAGTTAAACTTATGGTTGACTTGGATTTTGGCTAAGAGGAGTCATGCATGAACGTCTATTGTGTCTATGTTCGCCACATCGCCTGTATATGACTTGCATTGTTTGTTCGCCTTGTGACGATCTTCTATTTGCTTTCGATCGTCCCGTCGAAACACGCTCATTTGATGGCAATACGTTCAAACATGCATTGATAATCAAAACATTAGTTAAAATTATTTTTAAATAATTTTCCAATAAAATAAATTAATAATATTATACCTGATAACTCTTTTGGTAAGACCTAATCAGATTGGTCACCAAAAGAATGGATAGTTTCCCCATACGCAGCATGAAGGGTGGCTGTTGTGTACATCTTGCTCCAAAGACTAGAGCATTTGATTCTAGAAGCCGCATATATAGCTAATGAGCACACATAAGTTGCTCTAAATCAAACTTTCTACACGTACACGTCTTCTCTCCTATGTTGAAAATTTTAATTATGTCTCCCCACAGACCTCAAACTCATAGCGATCAGTTAGTGATACAGACATTCGATACAGTTTCACTATATGTTTCTCTATTTTTGCATGCGCCCAATAACAATTCTCTCATATCAAAAAACCATATCTGAAAGGTCATCCTGATATAGTTAAGTAAAGTAACCACCGAAAGTGCTCAGGCCTCTTTTAGCAATGTGTTCAAACTTTCAATAATGTTTGTTGTCATTATGTTATATCTGTCGGGGTTTTAGGGGGCAAAACCGGGTAATGCAGCGGAACGCGAAAAAATAAAATTTTCCGATTTCAATAATTTTTCTTGGGCAATTAAAATAAACTTATTTATTCTAATTACTCAATACTTAAAAACTGAAATATTTTACCCAAAAATCATATTTTTCTTTAGTTGCCGAGAGACCCCCAATACTTTATATTTTGATCATTTTAGTCCTTAAATTGTCAAATACAAATTTAAGTGATTCCAAATCAGTCCCAAAATGATTTAAACATGTCTTACACATCAAAATACAAATTGCAACTCAAAAGCCACAAAATTTCCAAATTGTCGATAAGGCCAAAATTTTTCCAATTTATGCATTTTGGTCAAATCTTGTTCAAAATAACATTAGATGATATCCAATCAACACCAAATTAAATATACATCATATATACATCATTACACAACACATATATGAAAAGCCCCAAATTTGGAAATGATATAAACCCTAATTTTATAAATTAATCAAATTACACCAAATTAAACAAATCCAATACTTTAATCAAGTCTCTACCACAACAAACAAGTCTCACCACTTTGAAATAACTCTAGAACAATTCTAGGTCATCAATGAGTGGCCTAAAAACTCTAGAATGACAACATGATCATCAAATGACCAAAAGAATGCTTACTAACTCCTTACAAGCTTTCTTTAAACATCATACATGCAAATACCCATCACCCATGCTTCCAACCATCAAATACACAAACAAGAAAGAGTAGAAAAACTTAAAAACTACACATGTTGTAGCCAAAAACAGAAGGAATAAATTTCCCTCCAATAGGTAGTTGGAAATACTTACTAAAATCTAAACAACCTTTGATTATCTTCTTGTTTCTTCTCTTTTTCTCTCAACCTTATTTTGTTATATTTTTGGAGGCTTGAACTTGTGTGAAGCAAATGAAAAATGAATCCTTTATATATTGTTAGGTCATGGTCGAAAATGGACAAGTAAAAAAGAAATAGATATTTTGTTTCATAAAACAAAAATCAAGAAGTCAAATGGAATTTGACAACCTTTTCTTTAAAGTAAAGTCAACAATATACACAAATTAATCATTTCCAAACTTTAACATAATGGTAGATATTTATATTTTAATTACTTTAATCATTTAACAATTAAATAATTAATTAAATACAAATATCTCAAATATATGTATTATATTTACTTTAAATATCTCAAATAAATATATTAATGATATATGTCAAATATCACAATTTGACATTTAATTAATGTGTATTTAATAAAATCAAATATTAAATACAAATACACATTAATTAGGAAATGACCAAAATATCCCTTTGCATGTATCTTTTGTTTAATCGTTAAACGATTTATAAATAATTAATATTATTCATAAAAGTTGTCATAATGCTCTACGAGTATATTTCATTAGTGAGACTCTCTAAATTCAGACATATCCGAATATTGTGGCTCATTTTAACAAATGAGTATATTTTTTTGATTTTTTTTTTTTTTTTATAAATTTCCCATTAAAAATTTGATTTACGACTATATCACATCACATCACATCAATTTGCATAAAATAATTTGCATAAAGAGTGCTCGCCGAGCATTACTTTTGTAGATAATATATTGGTTATTGGGCATGATGGTGAATAAAAGTATAAAACAATAAGATAATATACACCAAGAAGATTGAACATGATGGAATACTTGATAATACTCAAGGTGCCAAATAATGTAAGCCAAAGTTTATTTTTAATAGTTCAGAATCTTTTTCAATAAGTTTTAATATAAATCTTCCATTATTTATCTCTATTTTAAATAAATGACCGAATATCACTTTTTGACTTTAAATCCACTCCATTCAATTAAGTAAAATTATTAGTTAAGAATTTTTGTGTTTATCAAATTAGTAGATTAAAGGAGGTCGATCGAGCCATATTTAATATTTAGATGTTACAAACCATGAAAAGAGAAAGAAACGCAATGGTCAAGCTGCTAAATAATAATTATTTCTTCATGATTTTAGTAAACTGAAAGAAGTGTAGCTAGAGATAAAAATATAAAGTAGGATTGGCAAGGGTTTTATCAATTTCGATCCCGTCTCGTTTATGAAATCAGGATAAAAATTTATCTCAGTCTCGTCCCGTTATATTTTTCAGGATAAAAAATCGTCACAGTCTCGTCTTGTGTCCCGTTAAATCCCGTCCCATCTCGTCCTGTTTGAGTTTACATGATAATTTTTTATCCCGTTCCATTTTTAAAACAAAATATAAAAATATGTCATAAATTCCGTCCCAAATGAACGGGATCCCGTTGGGAGGGCTGAGTAATTAGAAATAACAAAGTTAGGAATACCAAATCATAACAATAATAAAATGAATGAATAAAATAAATTAAATTGTGCCCCTTAAGAATTCAATTGAACCTTACATTCAGGAATGGCAAACAATATTTGATTTACCGCGTAAAAAAAAGTTATTTTTTCTTTAAAAAATAAGGGGTGGGCAAATCTAAAAATATTTTTTTAACTTCTTGTCCTCTCCAAGACTCGAATCCGGCCGACAAATTTTATTAAGATGTTTGAAAATCAACTGGATTATGCTTTTGTGAGTGAATAACTCCTGTCGAAAAATAAGGAAAGGAATCTACGCAAGGAATTGCAAATGTAGAAGTCAGTGTTTAGTACTTACCAGCCTGCGGATGAACTCAGGAGGTGTGGCTGCCAACAGTTTGCAGCAGACACGTAAGCTAACAATTAGAATGTCAGAGATATCTAAGTTCATGCATGTTTCATCAATCAATATGCAGATCTGAAATGATCATACTTCATTTAGGCATTAGTTAGCTAATTCGTACATATTCAGAAAAGACAACCCAGCAAGTTAAACCAATAAGAGAATGTTTATGAAAGTAAAAATTCAAATAAAAAGCTTGGATAGCCAGAGTAGTCATCACTCATCAGAGAATAGATCATCGAGTAAAAAAGAGTTCCAGGTTGAATCATCTTAGCAAACTGTCCAAACATTATATTTCTCTTTAATATCATGCTGTTGACATTATTGCTATGTCTTAGCTTTCTTATCTATGCCGAAAAGATCGACAATTTGATCAACTTCAGTCAAACGACCAACATAGAGAAGCAAACTCTAAATTGATCCTTGTTCGTAGTTGTGGTGAGGAGTTGATTAAATTCCTCGAAGAATGAAGCAGGGATCTAATCAGATGAACAAAAGAATACAACTTCTGGATGCAATACACCAGAATGATCTGAGGAAGAAAACGGAAAATGAATAGAACCCATGCCACAAACATCATAAAGAGTTAAGATGGTTGTTCATTCAGCTATAATAGTTTTGTGCAGAGATGATATTTTCTAGACAGCTTTTACTTCTTAAGGAACATGAAAAATCTTGAATCAGTAGTTCAGTATATATGCCAAACAGCAGTCCCTATAAAGAGTTAAACCAATGACATATGAAGATATTATCAGAGCAATTGTATGAAACTAATACCTACTACACTCTACTGAAACTCCAAATCTTAGGCAACTTTGCAAGGATCTCCAAATTTTAAATTCATCAAACAAAATTATGACTAGCCAATGTCCCTAAATCCTGATTCATTTCACCTCTTTTGATGGCTCAACTTGTTTCCAAGAGCAGGTACATAAAGAGAACAATGCATCTATTGACAAACCAATGATATACTGTGTGTTACACAGCCGATTCTTGATAACTAGCAAATTTTAAGCTTGTAATCTGGAAACTCAAGGAAAAGTTTTCCTTGCAACAGTTTAATGGAGAAAAAAGGTATTTCTGCTCCCAATAACTCAAACGTAAACAAACATGAATTGGCATTGTCCTTCAATGCTCTAATTTAGACAAACAATAATTGAAAACATTTTCTTAATCCTCAAGTACTACATAAATGTTCAGAAAATGACTCGAGGAAAGTGAAATAAAATAAGAGCAACATTTATTATAATCAGTGCATTGTTAGATATATGAGCAGTATCAACAAATCATTTAATTACAACAGCTAGGCCAAAATACAACGCAACTGAAGTTGACATGTGAGAGGAAGATGCAATATAATAGCTTACCTAACATTCACCGAAAAGGCAACAAAGCATAATATATGAAGAAAACTAACACATGTTACTTGTTTCTATACTTCTCAACTACTCTAACAAGGCCTTAACGTTGAATGTAAATTTAGTCCAAAAAGCATCAAGTTGCTTTTGGATATGGATGTTGCAGTGTCAAAGCCAAGGGAAACACAGAATAATTAAAATTGTTATGTCATTGTGCCAAGGAGAAGAAAATTTGAAAGTTTAATTGCTGAGACATATCTTATTATTAATATCAAACATCTGTATAACATAATTTTCCAGAGAACAAACCCAGCACTTCTAATACACAACATGAACAGCTGAACTAATTACAACCCAGAATAAGTTATGTGAGTATATACCTTTTTTTTTTGCCTGAAACTCTTAATATAATTTATTTATATCATCACTCTTCCAGCAATCAAATGACAACCTCTATAAATTTATGCGAGGCCCATGTCCTCGCAACATCAGAAAGCTTGTTTTCGTCAACCTCTACACGTCTCAACTGTGGAGAGCTCAGAACAAACAACTCAACAGCCTCGGCCTCAATCCCACAACAATGCATAATATCAACAGTCTGCAACCTCTTGCAACTCTTTGACATAGAAACCACAGCCATACTTGTGAGCCCTTTACACCCTCTCACCTTCAATTCAGTCAGATAATTACAGGAAACTAACATCGCTATGAACTCTTTATCATGCAACATTTCATTATAAGACAAGTCCAATTTCCTCAACTGCTTCAAATTTTGTCCTAACGATGACAGCAACCCCGGTTCTCTTTCAACAACATCACAATTTAAGAGTGCCAGTTCTTCAAGCCCTGAACTAGTAGCAATTCCAAGAGCCTTTAGGCCATCACCAGAAACAAGACAACAGCTTTGAAGCCTAAGAGTTGATAAACCCCTGAATTTCACTGCAACAGCTGAAAGATGAACATTGTTAAGGTCTAAAGGTAATCGAAAATCGAGTTTTTGCAAATTACACCTGCATTGGCTTACAAATTGAAGCAAACCATCTCTACTACAACCATCATATACCAAAAGAGAATTTAAAGAATCACAGTGCTCTGCTAAATTCAATAACACCACATCAACTATAGTCCTGCAAGTCCTTAGCTTAGCTTCCTCAAGACCCTGCAAGCATTTAGCGAAATTAACAAATGACCCTCCATCTCCAATACCTGAACAGCTTTTTAGCTGCAACTTTTTAAGCCTTTTACAGCTCCTCCACAGCCAACCAAAACCCATATCTTCTGATCGAATCCCCGATAAAAAGAGACTCTCCAAACCCAATTCTGCATCAATTTCTGCATTTAAACACAACCCAGATTCAGATTCTCTATAAACATCATTTTCAACCTCATCAGCATCACAAGCGAAAACAGATAAATCCTTTAAGCAAGAAAAAGCAGCAACCCAGTTGCAAAAAAGAGGCCTAGAGAGAGAAATAGTCAGAGAAGTGAGATGATTACAAGCTGTTGACAGAGATAATAAAGAAGATACAGAGACAGGACCAGCTGAGAATCGGAGGTGTTTGAGATTGGAGCAAGATGATGATACTACAAAGAGAAGATGGTCCAAGAAACTAGGGTTGCTGCTGCTGGAGGTGGGCTCGGAAGATGATAAAGCAACCGAAAGAGAAGAGACAAAAGGGTAATTAGATAGAAGAGATGACAAAGAAAAGATCATTGAATTGTCAGGGATGATTCTGAGAGACAGAGAAGTTTTTGAAGTTCTGTAAAGATGGAGCCAGCGTTTAGAAACCAAAGAAATTGATAAAGACGACGGCGATGATGGTGGCGTTGTAGGTAATTTTGTGAAAATTTCTTGAAGCAACTCATCACATAAAATGTTGTCCATATTGAGTCTCTCACTCAATTCCTCTTCTTCTTCTTCTTCTTCTTCTTCTTCAAATGGTTTTATCTTTTGAGAATTTTGAGTTTTGTTTTGAGTTTCTCACAATGTGTGCGCTTTTATCCTTTGACAATTAGTTCCTGTTAAGAGGGTGGATGAATTTGATTGGCTGAGAAGAGCAGTTTACATTTTCAGTTGTTTGATTTGCTGCTCTAAACGCTATTTCAAGAGCGTGTAATGCACATTCTAGTTACAGTAATAAAGAGAGATTAAATGAATGGTATAATGGGAGAGATTCCATCTAATTAATTCAAAAGCGGTATTCTCAATCAAATAGAATCGGATGCTCTGAACGTAATCAATCTTATTTTAGGTTTGTTGGTGATTATTTTTCGTTCGAATGATAATATGAGATATGAGATATTAATCCTATAAGAAAGCTCAGAATTTATATGGTTTGACAGAGAGTGGCTCTAACGTACATCCACGAGAAAAAAAGAGGTGTATTTTATTACTTGTTCGGAATCAAGACTAACCCAATCTACAGGGGAGGGGGTACAAGAATGCAAAAAATAAGCACCTCGGGTTTTACAATAAGTCTGATACAAATCTCTCAAGTGGTTGGGTGCTGACTTGCTTTCTCTCTATCACTAGACTTTTGGCTCTTGGCTCTTGGCTTCTCTCTAAGTGTTGAGATTCAAAATTTGTTAACCTTTGAACCTGAGACTTCAACCTTTTATATAAGCTCTTAAATCCATTATTCCACCGTCCATGACTTCAGAGCATGTCACTTTGTCATCATTGCCCCATACTTCTTTTCCCCAACCACTCAACAAACAGTCGTACTGACATTTGGCTCAACCACCCATGTCAGCGAAAACCCATCACTGCTACAAGCTTTGTTGTACGATAGCCTGCAACTCAACTGCTCTGATACTATTTCGTCTGGCGGGTTCCTTCCTAAGGAGTGCCATTGACCAACTTTCATCACATCAGCCTTAGGGGTGGCAATTTGGGTCAGGATTCGTTTATTCGTTCGATTCGATTCGCTTTAAAGCGAATACGGGTTTGAAAAAATGGATTCGTTTAATAAATGGGTCAATTCGATTCGATTCGTTTATTAAACGAATCGAATGCGAATTTAAGCTCATTGATTCGTTTATTCGTTTATGATTCGTTTTATTATTTTTATTTACTAGTTCTTGTTAATTTTCAATTAAGATTCGAGAAATTATAGCTAATTATCAAAGAAAAAATAATATTTTCGATATTTGGTGAGGTATTTTTAGTAAATATATTAATTACATATTTCATATGTATATATTTATGAAGAATTAATGTAAATCAAGTGTGGTAAAATATTTTATTAATAATATCATTGACTAAACGAATATTCGTATTCGATTCGTTTAATAAACGAATCGAATACGAATCCTGATATTAGGATTCGTTTAATAAACGAATCGAATACGAATCCAACACATTTTGATTCGATTCGTTTATGATTCGATACAAATTCGATTCGTTGATTCGTTTTGCCACCCCTAATCAGCCTTCCAGAAGACCAAACTTCCAAGTAGGGAATACATAATATGACTCCTATAGAGGTCGCCCTGTGATCCCATCTTCATTCATCGGATCGGTATACTGACGTAGATGATAATTGTCAAAGCTCCCTATAGCTTTCTTAACTAGGTCGGGTTACTAGCACATGCCCCTCGGGTCGGTTTCCACAAATCCTAAGATAAACCCAATCCAACACTTATTCTCTAAGTCGGGTCGGCGTGCCAACTTGCTCCATCATCAACTCATTTAGCCATCGCATGAACTCCTTCGTAAGCCAAGGTCAGATCCTATTGTCAAACTCCATCAGCCTCTCCAAGCCCTTGGCCCCATATTATTCATTTTTAGGCTAAGTACAATACCTATCTTACTTATCTTCGGTATTGAACATTCCCCAGAGTGAAAAACTACCATCAACATCTATTCCCCATTTCTTAGTATCAATGAGTTACTGAGTTGATACCGGGAACTACATAAAGATGATGGTACAGACCGACCTGATGTCCTCAGATTGTGGCTCATTGAAAGCGCTCCCCAAAGCTATACTCATCGGGTCAAATTGGTGTACATATTGCTAAAGATTTCATTTTTGTGACGATTGTCTTTCTTTCAGTGTAATTGAAAAGGTTTTTCTAGGGTTTCTGAATCGCCCCTATGAAGATGTGATGATATAATCGTATTCCTTAAATGCCCATCAAATCATCTTATGATTTGTTTCCCCAACGTCCCAAGTGTCATCCATCAGTAACTCACGCGCCAAAACTTAGGTAGTTGTGATCAACTGAGCTCGTGGCTCTAATCTAAGCTCTCCAATTGAATCCAACGACTGTGATTGACCAAACATGTGTCGTCAATCCTACAGTCTTGTTTTGATCTGACGATCGAAATCAGCTTGAACAACCTAATTAAAGACCGTTTCTACTATTTTCCTCACTTTCGCTTCCTTCGTCTTCCTTAAAAAGCTCCCAAAATCTTAGCAGCCTCTGCAACTTCAAAACTTCTTCAGCAGCTTCAAACACTCAACTTCAAACTTCAAAACACAAGTAAGCATTCCATGAACTCTTTCTCTCTCCATTTCATTTGCATTGAATATACCTCATATTTGAAGCCGATGTATGATGAACCTTGACAAATGCATGTTTTGGGTTTGATGTTTGCTCTGGGTTTTCGTTGCTAAATGTGTATTTTTCAGGTTCATGATATAAGTCTATGGGTATATGCTTCTATTTTTGAGTCTCGGTGTCGAATATAAGCGTTTCTGGGTTTTCTGTGTTTCTGGCTGTGGTTGTGCTTGTAGATTTAATGCTTCACCATTGTTAAGGCATTTAGAGATTTTTTAGGGTTAGTCATTTAGTATGGATGATGAGTGGTAAATATATCACTTTTCCCACTCATTTAGCCTAATGTTTTGTATTATTTCTCGAGTTTTATGAACGTTTTGATGTGTTTTGTTGTTATTTTGCAGATAAATAAAGTTTGGAAAGCATTGGAGGCAATTTGGGGCAAAAACGGACAAAAATGCATCAACAGGGATATTTTCGTCTTTTGCGCGTCGCGACGCTGAAGGGCTGCGCGTCGCGACGCCCAGCATGCGCTGGACTTGCTAACTTGCACCTTGTGCCACGTGTCGAAATCTGATTGGTCAAAACTTGCTAACGTGCGCCGATCATGCTAACGTGCGCCGTGCCACGTGTCACCACCACTACGGTTCTGCTAACATGCGCCGGCCGCCACGTGTCAAAATCTCATTAGACCAAACCAAGCACGTTCCACGTGTCATCTCACCATTGGACCGAATTATTGACGAATCAGGTGCTGCCACGTGTCAAGCCGCTATTGGACCGAAATTCCCACCTATCAGCGCCTGCCACGTGTCGCCCTGCTATTCGACCACATCGCCAGCCAACCACAGCGACACGTGGCTCAATTATTACTGCCGACAGACGCGTGGTCAACCCGCGTGGACTGTTTCCAGCGTCGCGACTCTAGTGCATTTCCAGCGTCGCGACGCTGGACCAAAATATGCCTATAAAAGGAGGCCGCCAGATTCATTTTTCTTCATGCTTTCCTTGGAGAATTCTCTCTGATTTTATAGGAAGCATCTATTTTTGTACATATAAATAATATTTTTAATTTATGTCTTTTAATTTTCAGTAATAGTAGTTCTCTTCTTCTACCTTTATTTAATGTTTAGTAGTTAATTTTCCGCTGGGGTAAAAGGTGAAACCTTTAATATAATTATTTAGGTAAATCTCACTTAATTATAATATTTAATTTATAATTTAACCGGATTAATTAATGTCAGACTTTATTACCGCCTATATGGCTGGTTTAAATATAAATTACCTTACCGCCTATATGGCTGGTCTTTATGTGACAGATAATTACCGCCTATATGGCTGGTGTAATTGGACTAAATGGATTACCGCCTATATGGCTGGTTTTAAATGTTTAATATTATTAATTCCTGAGAAAGCATAATATAAAATAATTTATATATTATAATAAGTGAGATTCCTAGATAAGAAATATTAATTGTGGATCCTCTAACCCCAGCATTTTATTTTTATTCTAGGGAAGTGATGAAACACAATACACACACTTAATAATTGATTTTCTTTTTATGGGTAGTTCTTTAGTTTGTTTATTGAGTCTTAAGCTTAATGCTTTTTGTTGTCTGATCACCAATAAGATTGATATGGTAAACTTAAAATGAACTAGACATAAGGATTTTAGGTTTCAGCCTTAGATTCAATAGCTCACGATCTTCCTTGAGGATAGATAACCCTTTAATAGATTTCCTTACAGGATAGGAATATACCTGTCGGGCGTGGGTAGCCATAATTGGAACTTAATCTTAATGAATCCAGGTAATTTGGTTGACATAGGAATATGGTTCAATTGGGTTATACTCGGTATTTGAGTCTGACCATCGGAAGAGGCTTTCACATATCATCGTGTTCCAGGTTAACAAATTAATTTATTACACATAAATAAGAGAATAAATTCATCTTTATAACAATATTGTGTGGAGTCACAACCCTAGATCATTTGAGTCTTTTTATTTATTTTCCTTAGTATTTTCTTTTGTTTATTTTATTTTTATTAAGCAATTCCACATTCAACCAACCAAAGCAATCAATTCCCTTCTCCCTATAATTAGATACTTGTAAATAAATAGTATTAATAATTAATAACAACAGTAGAAATTAAGTCCTCGTGGGATCGATATTTTTATACTACTTGAACGATACGTGCGCTTGCGTTATACGCGTGTGTTTGCACCGGTCAAGTTTTTGGCGCCGTTGCCGGGGACTTATTTTTCTTGAGTTATTAATTTTGAAGCTATCCAATTTACTTGTATCTAATTTTCTTTATTTTTATCTGTAATTTTTATTTCTTTCTTTTATTTCAGGTGGTTAAAAAATGGAACACTATTGGGAGATTGAGAGATTACGAACCTTACAAGAAGATACACCCCACATCTGAGAGCAACAGTCCGGTTTTCTGAGGCCTGTTGTCCAGCCCAATAATTATCATTGGATGCCAGAACCAAGCAATTCTACATTTGCTCAACAGAACGAAATGGGGAGATGTGTAATATGTGATGGTAACCACCCGAGCGATCAATGTATATATATTTCAGAGTGGCAGAATTATTGGAATCATTCAAGGTACGAAGAACCGTCATATTTTCCATCTCATCCACCCACCTTCAATGATCTTTATCAACAATCAGAACAATCAGAAAAAGATCAGTTGCTAAACATGCTCAAAGATGTGTTCAAGAAACGAGAAGAAAAGATGGATACAATGCTTGAAACATTCCAGAATCAACTCGAAAGTATTCAGAGTCAAACAGAATCCATACAGAGAATGACAGATCAGATCAGACAATTAACAGAAAACCAGAACTACATACCTCAAGAACCAGTTTCAGATGACACTGATGAAGCCTTCGAATACCAATCAGTTCACAATGACACTTCAACAGAGGAGGAGGCTGAGCAGTATCAACAACCAGAGGTATCAGTTCAGGAGCCCGAACCGGCAAAGTCTCTATTTGACTTTTATTATTCAGATTCTGACGAGGATGAAGCTGACCTATTTGTACCAACTGCACCAACAACGGAGGATCAAACTTTTAATCCTCAAAATGAAGATCTTGGAGCATGCTTTGCAACGATGTTTGAAGAATATCTTCCTGAATCATCCAATCCAGTCATATCAGAGGATGAAGACCTAAAATCTGACATTTCTTTACATCCTCAGGTTGACAATTTTGAAGCATGTATTTCACAGATGACAGATGAAGAGCTGAATATGGAAATTTTAAAATACATCTGTGAAGAAAAGGTGGAACAAGAAACAGAGCAAATGGAAGAGCAAATGTCTGACCTTATTGAAAATCCAGAGCATTCAGGAGAAACATCGTTGTTTTGGGGAGTACAAATCAAAGATATCGCCCAGAAGCTTGACATAATGGAACTTCCATTCAAAGTCAAGCACCATACGAGACCTCCTGATTTTCTTTCTTTCTTTGCAGGAACCACTGGAGCAACAAGGAGCAAAAAGGTGGCACGAGCACTGAATGAGACAAAACTCTTTTTGCCACTTTACCGTTGGAAGAGACCCTTCAAAAGCAATGCTCATGGGATTGTCTGTAATCGGACATCCAAAACGACGTTGAAACCTCCTTGACAGATAGATTTCAGTCACGTCTGGCTGAAGACGAAAAATTTAGCGCTAGCAGGGAGGCAACCCATGTAATTTGTTGTAATTTGTTTTCATATTTTGTGTGAACGTTTTAATTTTGTGTGTTATTTTTGTAGGGAAAGGCACAAACAAATCATTTTATGACAGAAAGAATTGTGTTTGGCAATCAAAGATGAGAAACAATTCATTAGCGATGGCTGAGTAAAGAATGAAATCTTAAGACGCATCCTAATGGATTTATATACTAAACGAGTGGCGTATTGCGTACACAATTCCGTTGCCTTAATTATTGCTTTGATTCGCTTTTCTGTTGTAAATATCTTTATTTTCGTAGACAGGATCCAGACATTTTGACCTTTTCACGATTTCTTTTGTTGTTTAGCTAACAATCGTCCTTTGGAAGATATTAGTGCTATTATTGCTCACCTTTTTCAAGTACTATAAATTCATCCCGACATTGCACTTTTGAAGGCATCCTGAGTTGAGAAAGAAATACATATAAAAATGGAAGCCACTTCAAGAAGACGAGTTGAAAACATCTGTGTGTTTTGCGGTAGTAGTGTTGGAACTAAACCACAATACATAGAAGCAGCACATGAATTGGGTCGAGTCTTAGCTGCAAGGAATATGCACTTAATATATGGCGGAGGAATCTTGAACTTATGGGGATCGTTTCAAAGGCTGTACAGGAAGGAGGTAGTAACGTTTTGGGAATCATCCCAAAACCCTTGGCAGAGGCAAATCTTATTGGATCATCAAACGGAGAGGAACTGATCGTGCCAGGTATGTCTGAACGACTGGTAGAAATGATTAACCGTGCTGATGCTTTTATCGCTTTGCCAGGTGGCTTGGGCACATTGGAGGAAATTTTTATAGTTCTATCTTGGGCGAACCTGAACATACACCAGAAACCGCTTGGACTGCTCAACGTAGATGGATTTTATGATTTTCTTTGTGTGTTTCTTGATGATGCTCGGAGAAATGGGTTCGTGTCAAAACCTATGAAAGAACTCCTCTTCGCTGTCAGAACTGCTCCGGATCTAATAGACCAACTCATAGCCTATGAACCACAAGTTGACCCTATCCTTTCAAAGATAAATTGGTCCGAGGACGATCGTGGTAAGAGGCGTCGTGTTAATCTGGATCTTAACCTTTAAATTCCTGTAAATTTTCAGCTAACCATGTATTATTTTCTAAACTATTCTTCTACTGTTTAAGACATTGGGGACAATGTCTCATTTAGGTTTGGGGGAGGAAATTAGTTGATTAATACCTTGTTTTTAGTTTGTGTGTTATTAGTCCTAAAATTTTTCGAAAAATATAAAAAAATTGGAAAATTTTCGAAAATTTACAAAAATATTTTGCATTTTTGTGTGTTTTTATTTTGACTAAAAATGTGAAATTGGTAATAGATAGCCGAGTAAGGAGTTTCCACTCCTGAGACGTATCTCAAACCTATTTCGAAACAAGTTAATTTTTGTTTATTTCATTTTGAATTATTTAATTTGTAAAGTCTCCATAAAACTGACTAAAATGAATCTTCATATGCTCAGTTGACATGTATTATCAACATACATGGAAACATACGGACATGAGCTAAAATTGAAAAGTTTGTAATATTCAGTGCTCTAGTTTAATCGGAAGAAACATCTCAAAAATCAATGGAGTAAAAAAAAAAAAAAAAAATCTGTTGTACAAAATAAAGCATCTAAGATCTGGGTTATTAAGTCTGTAAGGGTGTTTTAACACCTAGTGCCCTAAAACCAACTGGTTTGGGAGTCACTGACCCAAAGCTCGCTACATGGATCAAAGATGCTGCAAAAATATATATATCTGAAGTCTGAGTAATTAAGTTCGTAGTGGTGTCTTAACACCTGGTGCCCTAAAGCCAACTGGTTTGGGAGCCACCGACCCAAAGCTCGCTACATAGACGGAAGGTATTGTATATAAATAAAAAGTCAAAATTCAGAAAAATCAAAGAAAAAATCAGAAAAATCAGAAAAATTATTCCATTGCTACAAAAAGGTGTGAAATCTGATAGAACTTTAGGACAAAAATATTACTCTCTTATCAACTGCACTTATGACTGTTGTGGGCAAAAATGAGTTGATTAATATTTTGTTGGCTGTGTATATGGAGAATTTACTTATTCAGTAATTTAGAAAGAAACAAAACAACTAATAACTTGGAGTAGAAATTTCACCTGATTAGTCACTAACTTCTTTATTCTCTTTTCGCTTGTCTTTTTGCTTTTGTGTGCATTAGTTTTACTACATTTTTACTTTTGTAAAATGTTTATGGGTATCATTGCTGTAAACCCTCACGAGACTAAAACTCGTCCACTAGGGACACCTAGGGGTTTAAAGGCTTGTTGCATACGCTAAATGCAACCGTGATCCCTACGAAAGTGGCTTAGTTAATTTTATTTTCATGTTATTTTATTTTATGTTTTGCTCGAGGACTAGCAAAATGTTAGGTTTGGGGGTGTGATGAGTGGTAAATATATCACTTTTTCCCACTCATTTAGCCTAATGTTTTGTATTGTTTCTCGAGTTTTATGAACGTTTTGATGTGTTTTGTTGTTATTTTGCAGATAAATAAAGTTTGGAAAGCATTGGAGGCAATTTGGGGCAAAAACGGACAAAAATGCATCAACATGGATATTTTTGTCTTTTGCGCGTCGCGACGCTGAAGGGCTGCACGTCGCGCACCCAGCATACGCCGGACTTGCTAACTTGCGCCTTGTGCCACGTGTCGAAATCTGATTGGTCAAAACTTGCTAACGTGCGCCGATCATACTAACGTGCGCCGTGCCACGTGTCACCATCACTACGGTTCTGCTAACATGCGCCGGCCGCCACGTGTCAACATCTCATTAGACCAAACCAAGCGCGTACCACGTGTCATCTCACCATTGGACCGAATTATTGACGATTCAGGTGCTGCCACGTGTCAAGCCGCTATTGGACCGAAATTCCCACCTATCAGTGCCTGCCACGTGTCGCCCTGCTATTCGACCACATCGCCAGCCAACCACAGCGTGACACGTGGCTCAATTATTGCTGCCGACAGACGCGTGGTCAACCCGCGTGGACTGTTTCCAGCGTCGCGACTCTAGTGCATTTCCAGCGTCGCGACGCTGGACCAAAATATGCCTATAAAAGGAGGCCGCCAGATTCATTTTTCTTCATGCTTTCCTTGCAGAATTCTCTCTGATTTTATAGGAAGCATCTATTTTTGTGAATATAAATAATATTTTTAATTTATGTCTTTTAATTTTCAGTAATAATAGTTCTCTTCTTCTACCTTACTTTAATGTTTGGTAGTTAATTTTCCGCTGGGGTAAAAGGTGAAACCTTTAATATAATTATTTAGATAAATCTCACTTAATTATAATATTTAATTTATAATTTAACCGGATTAATTAATGTCAGACTTTATTACCGCCTATATGGCTGGTTTAAATATAAATTACCTTACCGCCTATATGGCTGGTCTTTATGTGACAGATAATTACCGCCTATATGGCTGGTGTAATTGGACTAAATGGATTACCGCCTATATGGCTGGTTTTAAATGTTAATATTATTAATTCCTGAGAAAGCAGAATATAAAATAATTTATATATTATAATAAATGAGATTCCTAGATAAAAAATATTAATTGTGGATCCTCTAACCCCAGCATTTTATTTTTATTCTAGGGAAGTGATGAAACACAATACACACACTTAATAATTGATTTTCTTTTTATGGGTAGTTCTTTAGTTTGTTTATTGAGTCTTAAGCTTAATGCTTCTTGTTGTCTGATCACCAATAAGATTGATATGGTAAACTTAAAATGAACTAGACATAGGGATTTTAGGTTCCAGCCTTAGATTCAATAGCTCACGATCTTCCTTGAGGATAGATAACCCTTTAATAGATTTCCTTACAGGATAGGAATATACCTGTCGGGCGTGGGTAGCCATAATTGGAACTTAATCTTAATGAATCCAGGTAATTTGGTTGACATAGGAATATTGTTCAATTGGGTTATACTGGGTATTTGCGTCTGACCATCGGAAGAGGCTTTCACATATCATCGTGTTCCAGGTTAACAAATTAATTTATTACACATAAATAAGAGAATCAATTCATCTTTATAACAATATTGTGTGGAGTCACGACCCTAGATCCTTTGAGTCTTTTTATTATTTTCCTTAGTATTTTCTTTTGTTTATTTTATTTTTATTAAGCAATTCCACATTCAACCATCCAAAGCAATCAATTCCCTTCTCCCTATAATTAGATACTTGTAAATAAATAGTATTAATAATTAATAACAACAGTAGAAATTAAGTCCTCGTGGGATCGATATTTTTATACTACTTAAACGATACGTGCGTTTGCGTTATACGCGTGTGTTTGCACTGGTCAATGGATGACTCAACAAAAACCCTATGTAAACCTTACGCCCAACTAACAAAAAAAAATCAGGATCACAAAAGTATAAATGTAACTTTGACTAACTTTCCTCCTCGAGTAGTTCAATTCTAGGGATGTCAGACTATGTTAGCTCTTCTCCAAAACCCCTCAATGTCTTGCCTCCTCTTGCACCCATATCACGTCAGACCGAGCCAGTCAACGTGCACAACTTGGGGTTGGAGGAATCCAAAGATTATGACACAATGATGACTCCCTTTGAGGAAGAGAACCAATCACTGCAAGAGGATAGCCGACCCGAGCCAACACCTCATCCATTGGACTTCGTCGGTCTTTACATGGACAGACCCTCCACTATAATCCCAGTTGATCTGGACCAGCTCAGAGAGAGATTTGGCATTCCCGAGCAGGTTATCTTGGAGGTTTCTGAAGACAGAGATTATGTCAGTCGACCAAATGGAGATCGAGTTTCTCTTTGCTCAGTATTCTTCGATATGGGTCTTCACATGCCCATGCAAGGGTACATCGCAAAGATGTTGGAAACGATGAACCAGGTTCCATGCCTACTGAATCTGAATAGATGGAGGGCACTGGCCGGGTTATATATGATATGGAACAGAGCCGGCCTAGGTGAACCATCGGTCGTAGAGATGAAGAGGCTCTACAAAATGAATGTCAACCCTAAGGAATATAAGGGTTGGTACTATCGGTCTCTCTATGCTGGGGGCAAGTCCTTGATCACCCATCTCCTGGTCACCAATAAAAACTTCAAGGACAAATGGTTCTGGACCGGAGGTGAATGAGGTAGAACCCAGACCATCTCGGGTGAGGGAATCACTGTCCCGAACGTCTTTCGAGTTGGAGGTAATATACCATCCTCCATTTCCTTTAGAAATTTTATCCATTCCATTCATCTAACTTATGCTCTTTTTAGCTTGCTGGGCTGATCCACCAAAGGTTCGCCATGAGGTCCGGGCGAGGGTGGCACATGCATCCCAACAAGGAGGTTATTATAGAGATATTGTCAACCCTTCCTATTTTGCCGATGCGGGTCTCACCCCGAGCACCACTCCACCATCAGTTAAGCAACCCAGTAAACATTGACTACCCGATAATTCTTGAATTCTTCTTATTGTTATCTACTGTTTTTTTTCGTATTGTTCTACTTCTGCTGACCCGATCTGTATTCAGTTTATAACACTTGTATATTTTTTATTACATGTATGTCTGGAAATAGGCTCACTCATCTATAGATTACAAAAGACGCCTTACGTTCTTCCCAAGGCGGGCCAATTAGCGCCCACTTCTGTGTTACCACTATAATTCCCCCATCTGCCAAATAAAAGATGTCGATGCACAACCCAACCACTACTACCCAAGCCACCAACATACCCCCACCGAGCTAGTCTCACACACCGCTTGTCCAATCCTCATAAACTCAAACTCTAGCACCTCAGCCTTCAAAAAGAATCCTTCACCAGGTCGGGGGAGGTAAGGGCCCTCGGAAAAAGACCAAGGCCGGGAGAGGTAAGTTCCAGTTGCTTTTGCTTCAGAGAATGAGGCGATCCCAATTTTGGCAGTGGAAGATTTCCTAGTGAATATGAGAGGAGGCATAACTCATCTCCCGCCGACCATCAACTGTTGGTTTCTACTATAGTCCCAAGATCATTCAAGCAATGAAAATAATGTGAATACAATAAAGAAGTATGGCGGAATCATACTTACAATGAACGGATTATGGAAGTGTTGAGTTCAAAAATTTCCTCCAAGAATTCGGCCAAGCTCCAAGTTTGATGAAGATGAAGAAGCTCCAAGCTTTGAGATGATTCCAAGCTCTTGAGATGGTTTCCCCATCACCTTTTATGATGATTCCTTTTGAGTGCTAGCTCTTGGTAATTTTTGCAACAAAATCACCTTTCTTCTTCCTTGAACTTTCGGCCAAGTGAAAAGAAAATGGAGAGAGCAATTTTTGTGAGATTTGCGTGAATTGTGAGAGAGAGTGAGGAGTGTGTATTTGATTTCAAAAATCAAAATAAAGATTTACCAAATATTTGGTAATAAGTCAATCATGTCACTTTAACTTGGAGTGTAAAACAAGTTAAAATCATTCTCACCAAAACCCATCACTCAAAGTGACAAGTGATGTGACTAGTGATGTGACATGTGGGCCCCACTTGATTCGAAATCCGAGTGGGCCCGTAAACACTCCCGGGCTCGGGTTCGCTAATTCCGAATTAACGAACTTTATGTTGCGACGTAATTAAATCAAATTTAATTAAATAATAATGCCAAGTAAAATTACTATTCACGTCGCTAGCGAATTAATTCTAAATTAATCTGTTTTCCTGAATTAAAATCTAATTTTAATTCCGTGTCGAAATCTAATTTCGTTTAATATATCGAATATATTATTTTATCGATTAATTCCAAATTAATTGTTATCTCTCTTCAAATAGTATTTTATCCCAAATAAAATCTCTCCGAAATTAATCCCAAATTAATTATGCTCGAATCATACGTCATCGGTGAATCTTCGGGAAGCGACCCAAGAGATCCATGGATATGTTGGCAGTAAATCCGGTCGTCGGACTATCCGAACACGTACGTACCTCGTACTATATTTTTACCGATTTACGAGACATGGTTGGCTTCTAGCAAAGCACCGTGCCTACCCAATTCTCCAGAAATATTCTTAATGGAAATATAATCTATATCAGGCGTAGTATACGTAGTATTGCGTATAGCGATCCAGTATCGGATGTCACATGCAAGGCCTGTGGCTGGAATAGTGTCTGCCCCATACGAAGCATATATCGGATTACTAGCAACTAGTCTCTTTAAATCGGATAATCATGACCAAGTCATATTATCCCGATGGTTGCAACCATTTAGAGTACCAATTTTGTATCCCTGCGTGATCATCATCTCCATATGGCTGAAGTGATACTTCCATCTTGACATTACACCCAATACACTACGATTCTCAATAAACCCAGAAGAGGCGTACACAGAACCTGTCAAAGTCCTGGACGACCAAAACCAAAGCATATTGATTGTCGCAAGTACTAGCGATGTAAGTCTCAGGTTAAGACCAAATACACATACCCTGATGCCTATAGACACATAGTCATACTACCAATGAGATTATGCGGGGTCTATCCAGAGCGAAGCTGTTTCCTTACCATCGGTAAACACAACCTCATATCACACTTGCATAAGTATCCAATACTTAAATATATGAGAACTATGCCGTTACGCTTCCATAACACGCACAAGTGCGATACTAGTCTATTCCGAATTATCGATGTCCAGTCTCGATAATACTACGACTAGGGATATTTAATGATTAAACCTTTATGGATTGATATTGTCTCATATCTTATAATCCGGAACTAATTATATGGACTTTTATCATTTATATATTTAAGTAATCAAATTACAAAATGATAAAATGCAATTTCATTGCTACATAATTAATTTGTACAAAAACCACAATGTCTTTTACAAATAGTGACGCTATGGGTCATAATTGTCTAACATCAACTACCTGGCCGAGCACATGAATATCAATCAGGCTATGGCCTATGAAATCCTCTCCCCCGATGACATTATTGGAAATGTGGGTCGCTTTCAGGCGAAGGTAAATGCTCAAAACTCAGTCTTTTCTTTCATCAATTCACTAATAATTCTCACTCACTAATGAGTTGAACCGATCTCCGGATGTGCAGCTGGCTAACCTAATGACCACCAATATGGATGTTCTTTCAAGCACCATTTCAGAGGGCGGTCAGGCTTATGGGCTTCAGAACCAGCTAACTGAGAGAGAGTAAGAGATAAACAGTAAGCTGAACAAGGCTAAGGCTGAGATCAGGTCCCTCCATCGTACTTTGAATATCACAAAGAAAGAGATGGATGAGGCTCGGACCAAGGCCGATTCGAAAACCAAGGAGCTCAAATTGTAGTAGGCTAGAGCCGTTATGGCCGAGACCAAGCTCAAAGAAAAAGAGGTAGACCATGAAAAGGCCATGTACCGGACTAAGAATGAGCTGGCCAGATCCTATGATGAGCTAGTCAGGACCCATGAATAACTAACTATTATGTGGAACCCCTAAGGTTGGATCGGTGCCCCGCATAATGGAAGTGAGACTAACCCTATGGATATCTAAAATGGGTGTATTTTTAAAATATTTTATGGAAAACTACATTTCGTTACGAGTTCGTAGGAAAAAATGGGGACCAAATCAGAATCTAGAAACTCTGAAACGGAGAAAATGAAGTTTTAGCGCGGTCATCAGGTCACGACGCGTCGCAACGCTCAGGTTTGGGCGTCGCGACGCCCAATCTGTGAAAGCTCGGCGTCACGAAGCCTAGAGATCACAGTCGCGATGCCACCCTGTGTAAAATATTGGCAGTGACAATTTTATCTTTAAATCAATTCTAAGCACTTCTAATTTTCTCCAAATATTTCATTATACCTAAAATCTAATTTTTAGCATCAAAACCATAATCAACACATGTTATACAAAAAATATACATGAATTCTAAATACATATATGCATTTGTTTAAAATCAAAACACAAACCAAAATAGAATCTCATAATGAAATGACTCATGAACAATTCTAGGTCACTTAAATGTGGTCAAATAATTATAGAATGATAGCCATAACTCTAAGCTTTAATCTAGAGTTCCAAACTCTTATTAATTGTTTCATGTCCAACATGAACATATTTGACCCAATTATAAACATATTGTGTTTATACTTCTAAAACATCTATACACAATTCATTAGTCTAATTTCAACTTCAAACTATGTTATTTTGCATCCAATACATAATTCATCACTATACGTCTCACTAATGAAGAACATAGCTTAAGAGAAGATCAAACTTACCTACCAAGCTTGATACAAAGATCTAATCTCCTTCTACTTGTTGAAATGGTTGAAGAACTTCGAAAGTTTAGCAAGATTGACTCCAAGATCCAATCTTGATTCCAATGCTAGCAAACTTCACTCTAAGATCCAATCTTAATTTATCATTGTTGAAATGTTACAGAGATCTTCCAAAGCTTCTCTAAACATTTCTCTAACTTAGGCTAATTTCTTTAACTCTTGCTTGTTTTAGCTTTATTAAGATTGATTAAAACCTCTGCTCAAACTTGCTATTTATAGCAAAACTTAGGCAATTTTTAATTAATAAAAGGTCTAATCAACTTTTATGTGGGCTTAATCTAATTTGTCCAAATATGTATAATTAGGTGTGACTAATCACATTTGTCTACCACTTTGAATTAATCCAATTAAATCAAGATAAATTTTAATTAATGGATTAGTTACATGTCTACCATTTTGATTTAATCCAATTAAATCAAGCCAAATACACCTATAATTACATATTTGTAATTATCAAAATATCCTCAAGTGGTAGAGATATTTATGAAATTACGACAAAACCCTTGTGTAATTTTGGATTAATCCAATTAGGTCAAAGTAAATAATCAATATTATCCAATAACACTTAATTATCTTAGTTGATAATTATAATATCGAATATTATTTATTATAAAAAATTATCAGCTACCTAAGTGCTCAACGAGTACAATTCATATTGTGTGACTTTTTAAGTCCAGACACATTCAAAATCAATTAAGGCAGCCTATGCATGTCCATGACCCATTCCATTATTGCCTTAGACATAATAAAACATTCACATAAAGTCTCATGCATGGACCAAATTCCATAACCTAAGGAATCTTCCAAATCCACCAAAATGGACTAAATACACCAATCTAACCAAGCTATGCAATCAACCATAACTTCAAGTTAACTTAGCCCAACAAACAGAGCTCATTCTGGATCACATCATTCTCCCTCTCGTGAAAAAGATTTTCCCTCGAATCCGAACCCGGATCATAGATAAATATGACAAGATCAATGTGACGACAATCCTGGAACAAAATAAAATTGCATGGAAAAAAATAGTTAAGGTTAGAAAAAGTGAATAAAGCCAATGAATGACCTTTTTCAATATTTTTCCCTTCTCAATCTCACCATTGCTACTCTCATTCTTAAATCCACTTGCAACCCCGAAGAGATTCCGACATGGATTCACATTTGAAACCTCATTTAAAATAAACTCAACATGCCCATACTGATTCCTCAAACAATCAACACATTCATCCGCGATCTGATCACACTCTACATATTTGGCAACATGTACTTTTTGCACCTCATAACTCATGGCCTCACAACTAAAATCAAATTGCTCCATATAATATTCACCCTTAGCAGTAACTTCAAGCACCTCATTTTTATCCATAGAAACGTTAACATGTTTCATTTCATTACTTAATACTATACTCATATCCTTCTTCACTTCACATTTTGCTAGCGTATTTTTCTCTATCAATTCTGGAAGCTCTCCTGGTAACATTTTAAACTCAGCAATTGCATTATTCCATTTAGCCCACTCTTCTTCGCTCATCTGCATATACAACTCTTCATTATAGACCTCTTGTAGGGTTAAAAGAGCAATATGATATTTTTTCCACCATACCTAAATTTATACAAATTCTTATCTATATCATAAACTACTTTATTGAATTTATACCAAGGCTTACCTAATAAACACTACAAGAATTAGACCATTTAGCGTCGAATTATTTCGACGCCAATTATATTTAGCGTCGAAAAAATTAGACGCAAACAATGGACGATAAAATGTCGACGAAAACCATTTTTAGCGTCGAAATAAATAACTGCGACGCTAAAAAACAGTATTCTGCGTCCAAGTTATTTCGACGCTAAAGTAAATTGTTCGACGCTATATTGTATATTTAGCGACGAAATATATCGACGCAAAAATTCTCACTTTTAGCGTCGAAATGTGTCGACGCTAAAGTATATTAAAAAAGTATTATATGTAAGCTTACAGCGACCATTGTTGTTACTAATAGCGTCGCAATTGTTCGACGCTAAAAATGACTTTTAGCGTCGAAACTTGTCGAGGCTAACGTATATTAAAAAAGTATTATATGTACGCTTACAGCGGCCATTTTTTGATACTATTAGCGTCGAAATATTCGACGCTAAAAAGTAAAAAATTTATTTTTTAAAAAATTAGTAATTTACTTATTTTTTGGTCTAAAATATTTAATTTTAATGAAAAAAAAATGTAATTAATGACGAAATATTATATTGAAATTTGTTTTAGAAAAAAGAAATATTATATTAAATTTTTTTGTTCAAAATGTTTATACAAAACCAAATATAAATATTATTGCTACTGTGATGGAGGGACGCCCGAGCCCGATGCACCATAACTCATTGAGGCCTCGAACATCTGACGGAAAGCCAGCAGTTGCTGTTCCAACTGCTCCATCTTCTTCTCGTGGTCCACCGTGACCTGTTGTAGCTTCTCCTTAGTCTGTTGCAAGCCTCGTCTCGGGTGCTGGCTAACTCGTCTCGAATAGATACATTGTCCGAATTACCACTATTGCGTGCAGATGACGTTGGCTTCTTACGAGTGCCAAGACCAACGTTAAGCTGTCTGATTCTTGAAAACCAATTGCGACAGCTGCTCATCTGGTATGGGGTCGGTCCCTGTCTCCTGAGTTTGATGTTGGAGTTCCATCATTTCGTTCTGTTTCAAAAAATAAATAGTTTGATGTCCAATATCACTTTTAGCGTCGAAAACACATTCGACGCTAAATAGTTGGACGCTAAAAACCATAATTCTTGTAGTGAAAACATGCGTATGACACATAGGAACCACGTCACACACTACTTGGTCAACATACTCCCCAATAGCAAAACTTACCACAACCTGCTTATCAACCTCGAACTCTCCAAAAGCACTAATCCACTTATAAGTTCTATCAAGAGATATCAATGGTAATATCAATTTTTCCACAACGGTAGTGCTAGCTAAATTTATGTGATTCCCTATATTAATAATCATAGTACACATTTTACTATTGATAAAGTATCTCGTGCGAAAGATAAATACCCATTTGTCCATCAGATTATGTATATAAATCAACACCAATAATGATTAAAGACTCAAAGAATCACTAAGAATACAAAAAAACACAAAGAAATTGACTAAAAAAAACACCAAAAGCGAAACAAGAACACAAACTGAATTGAAACTGGACATAATTAGTAACAAACGTTTGATAGAGATTTTGAGACTCTATATTTACACAGATAGAATTCGGCCACCACTATCAGATTCTTCTCATCTATCGTTGCCTTGGCTGAAAAAGCCTAAGGCCAGTCTATCTTGTAACTAACTCATCCCCCATCATGGATAGCCCAATATGGTTCAATTATAATTCGAATTAATAAAATCTCCTTTTACATACTTGCATATTTTATTTATTTATTTCCACATCAAAGCACACACTAAACAATAACCCAATCTAGGATACCTTCTGTTTTTCAAAAGTTAGAAAAATTTCAAACATGTAATCAATCTTAATGACAACCAAGTAACTCAACCATCATAAATCACTCTAACTAATTCACGTATTGATGCTTGGTCATAGTAATGGGTTGAACCATCCCAAAAATCTCACCCCAATCAAACTATTAGTTTGTCCACCAACACTGCAATGTCCCCTTACGGTGCTATGCAACCATACCCGATGCCACAATGTATTCTTTCAACACTTAGAAATTTCTGAACCCTGCTCAAAGACTCTTTAATAATGATGACAAGTTCAATTCCTGACCATTTCCAATGTGGTAATTTCATACTCAAATAATCCACGAAGTGCCCATGGAGACCATTCTGATGCCCTCAGTCCATTGCACCATTCTTTCAAGCCAATCTGAGTATACATATGTGGGCACTTAGCTAAAGATAGAGGTTAAGTGGGCACATTGTTGGGTTTCTATTAAGTCCCAAGATCTATTTCAAGCAAGAAAGATGTGTGAATACAACAATGAAATATGGCGGAATCATACTTACATTGATCAGATTTCGCGACACGACGAACACAAGCCCTTGCTCTATGAAGCTCTCGGCTTTGCTCCTTGTTGTCCTTGTGATTTTCGGTCAACCTCCATGGATGTCCTCCATTGATGCTCCAAGCTCCAAGCTTTGCAAATGGTGATTCCAAGCTCACAAGTTGGTTTCCCTATCATCTTAGGATGACCCTTCATGTGCTAGCATTGGGAAGATTTGCCACAAATCTTCCATGTTCATCATCAAGCTCTCGGTTTTGTGAGAGAAGAAAATATGGCCCTTGGCCGAAAATTTGGGAGAGAGAATGATGTCTTATTTTGTGTAAACGTTTTCTAAAAACATATACCAAAATTTTGGTCAAAGCTTTTCAAAAAAGCAAAACAATTTTGGAGGAAAAAATGAATTAAATGCATTCAACACTACCATCAACTATTCACATCAAAAGTGACTAGACATCACTTCACTCAAAGTGATGTGACTTTCATCACTTGATTGACTAGTGATTTGACGCTAGATGTGACTTGTGGGCCGCACTTGAATTCGAAATGCGAGTGCGCCCGCAAACACTCCCGGACTCGGGTTCGCTAATTCTGAATTAACGAATTTTCTGTTACGACGTAATTAAATAATTATGCCTAGCAAAATCATTAATCACGTCGCTAAAGAATTAATTCTAAATTAACTTGTTCGCCCGAATTAAATTCTAAATTTAATTCCGCGTCGAAATCCAATTTCGTATAATATATCGAATATATTATTTTATCGATTAATTCCAAATTAATCGTTCTCTCTCTGTAAATGATATTTTATCCCAGATAAAATATCTCCGTAATTATTCCCATATTAATTTTCTCTCTCTTATAATTAATCCCAGATTAATAAAGTGCAAGTCATACGTCATCGGTGAATCTTCGGGAAGCGACCCATGAGATCCCCGGATATGTTGGCAGTAAATCTGGTCGTCAGACTATCCGAACACGTACGTACCTAGTACTACGTTTTTACCGATTTACAAGACATGGTTGGCTTCTAGCAAAGCACCGTGCCTACCCAATTCTCCAGAAATATTCTTACTGGAATATGTGATCTATATCAGGCGTAATATACGTAGTATTGCGTATTTCGATCCAGTATCGGATGTCACGTGCAAGGCCTGGGGCTGGAATTGTGTCTGCCCCGTACGAAGCACATATCGGATCTTTGGTAACTAGTCTCTATAATCGGATAATCATGACCTAGTCATATTATCCCGATGACTGCAGTACAAAAGAGTACCAGTTTCGTATGCTACGTGATCATCATCTCCACTATGACTGGAGTGATACTTCCGTCTTGACATCACACCCAATACACTATGATTCTCAATATACCCAGAAGAGGCGTACACAGAACCTGTTAAAGCCCTGGACGACCAAAACTAAAGTATATTGATTGTCGCAAGTATTAGTGGTGCAAGTCTCAAGTTAAAACCAAATACACCTACCCTGATTCGGACTTCCATAGACACATAGTCATACTACCAATGGAATTCTGAGGGGTCTATCCAGAGCGAAGCTGTTTCCGTACCATCGGTAAACACAACCTCCTATTACACTTGCATGAGTATCCTATACCCAAATATATGAGAACTATGCCGTTATGCTCCCACAACGTGCACAAGTGTAATACTAGTCTATTCCGGATTATCGATGTCCAATCTCGATAGTACTACGACTAGGGATATTTAATGATTAAACCTTCGTGGATTGATACTGTATCATATCATCTCAATCCGGAACTAATCATATGGACCTTCTATCATTTATACATCTTGGTAATCTAATTACAAATGATAAAAGAGCAATTTCCTTTGTCACATAGTTAATTTGTACAACAACACCATGATCTGTACAAATAGTGATGCTATGGGCCATAACTGTCCAACACACATAGCAAGAAATATCCATATTTGTGCCATTCAACCAAGAGCCATATGGGAGAAAATCTGACTCGATGCCACTGAACATAATTGGGCCTCGGTGGGATATATCCAACCCCAAGCTGTCACAATTACTTAGCCACAAGGAAATGTTCCCTCCTTGTGCCATTCAAACAAGGGCCATGAGGGAGAAAATCCAACCTCATGCCAATGAACATAATAAGGCCTCATTGAGACATACCCGACCCCAATCTATCACCATCACTTGACAATAAATAAATCTTCTCTCATTGTGCTATTCAATCAAGGGACATGTGGAGAAAATCTGACCCTATGCCAATGAATATAGTACGGCCTTGGTAGGACATACCTGATCCCGAGCCGTTACAATCACTTAGACACAAGGGAATATTCCTTACTTATGCCATTCAAGCAAGGGCCATGATGGAGAAACTATTGGGTTTCTACTCTTGTCCCGGGATCAATTCAAGCAATGAAACATGTGCGAATACTCAAAGAGGTATGACGGAATCATACTTACAATGATCGGCTTTTGCGATGCGAGGAACAATAAAAATCTTCAAGCTTTGACTCCAAGAAGCTCACGGCAATCACCAATTTTTGTGCTCAATTTTCGGTCCTTCAAGCTCCAAGCTTGGTATGCATTCCATGCCCACGGGTGGGTTTCCCTATAACCTTCGTAAGACTCCGGATGTGTGCTAGCACTTTGGAAATTTTGCCACAAAATTCCCTAATTTCTTCCTCTTCATTCTCGGCAATTGAAGTAATTTTGGGGAAGAAAAATGGCCCAAGGCCGTGAGAGGAGAAGAGAAGAATGAGAGAGGAAAGTCAAAAGTGTTGTGTGTAAAAATTGATTTCAAAAACCAATTAAAATTTTATACCAAATATTTGGTATTTGTCATTTAATTTCTTACACAAATTGGAGTGTAAAACAAGTTATCATCATTGTCACCAAAACCCATCACCAAAAGCAACTAAATATAACAAGTGATGTGACAACTGATGTGACAAGTGGGCCCCACTCGATTCAAAATGCGAGTGGGCTCGCAAACACTCACGGGCTCGGGTTCGCTAATTCCGAATTAACGAATTTTCCGTTGCGACGTAATTAAATAATTATGCATAGCAAAATACTATTCACGTCGCTAACGAATTAATTCTAAATTAACTCGTTCACCCGAATTAAAATCTAATTTTAATTCCGCGTCGAAATCCAATTTCGTATAATATATCGAATATATTATTTTATCGATTAATTCCAAATTAATCGTTCTCTCTCTTTTAAATAATATTTTATCCCAGATAAAATATCTCCGTAATTAATCCCATATTAATTTTCTCTCTCATCTAATTAATCCCAGATTAATAAAGTGCGAGTCATACGTCATCGGTGAATCTTCGGGAAGCGACCCATGAGATCCCCGGATATGTTGGCAGTAAATCCGGTCGTCAGACTATCCGAACACGTACGTACCTAGTACTACGCTTTTACCGATTTACAAGACATGGTTGGCTTTTAGCAAAGCACCGTGCCTACCCAATTCTCCAGAAATATTCTTATAGGAACATTTGATCTATATCAGGCGTAGTATACGTAGTATTGTGTATTACGATCCAGTATCAGATGTCACGTGCTAGGCCTGGGGCTGGAATTGTGTCTGCCTCGCACGAAGCACATATCGGATC
This sequence comes from Zanthoxylum bungeanum, assembly GCA_019454045.1. Taxonomy (NCBI): domain Eukaryota; kingdom Viridiplantae; phylum Streptophyta; class Magnoliopsida; order Sapindales; family Rutaceae; genus Zanthoxylum; species Zanthoxylum bungeanum. Next base: position 40,291 of record SKCR01027496.1, on the reverse strand, counting down.
TCTGGTAACTAGTCTCTATAATCGGATAATCATGACCTAGTCATATTATCCCGATAGCTGCAGCATATAAGAGCACCAGTTCCGTATCCTACGTGATCATCATCTCCACTATGACTGGAGTGATACTTCCATCTCGACATCACACCCAATACACTACGATTCTCAATATACCCAGAAGAGGCGTACACAGAACCTGTTAAAGCCCTGGACGACCAAAACCAAAGTATATTGATTGTCGCAAGTATTAGCGGTGCAAGTCTCAGGTTAAGACCAAATACACCTACCTTGATCCGGACTTCCATAGACACATAGTCATACTACAAATGGAATTCTGAGGGGTCTATCCAGAGGGAAGCTGTTCCCGTACCATCAGTAAACACAACCTCCTATTACACTTGCATGAGTATCCAATACCCAAATATATGAGAACTATGACGTTATGCTCCCACAACGCGCACAAGTGTAATACTAGTCTTTTACGCATTATCGATGTCTAATCTCGATAATACTCTGACTATGGATATATAATGATTAAACCTTCGTGGATTGATATTTTCTCATATCATCTCAATCCGGAACTAATCATATGGACCTTCTATCATTTATACATCTAGGTAATCTAATTAAAAATGATAAAAGGGCAATTTCCTTTGTCATATAGTTAATTTGTACAACAACACCATGATCTGTACAAATAGTGATGCTATGGGTCATAATTGTCCAACAATCTCCCACTTGGCCTATAGCCAATCACTCAAGTGTCCTACACTCGAACTATGTACGGTTCGCTCAAATTTCTGCTGAGGAAAGGCTTTCGTCAGCGGATTTGTAGTGTTATCATCTGATGCGATTTATTCGATCATCACATCGCCACAATGTATGATCCGAACGAATCAGACGAATATCTGAAGTATATATCTGGATCGTTGATGAGACCATTAATTCTTTAGCCTATGTTGTAACCTAGCTCAGCTGCTAACAGAACTACTCCTAATCTGATTAGGATTATTATCGATCAAAAAGGCTTCTATTGCTGCCTCAGCTGCAGCAATAATCCACTTTTGTTGTTTATTCGGTAACAGTATCTTGCATGGAAGATTTCAAGCTCACTGTTCCGTTATTCAAACTTTATAGTACCGTCGCTACGACTTATAGTCATTTTATCGGTTAGGAAACTTGCAACAGTGAACCCAGTCACTTCAAGTTCTCCTTCTCCATAGTATAAGAAATCATCATTAGTTCATCTAAGATACTAAAGGATGATTTTAACATCAATCCAGTGACTATCACTTGGATTGTCCTGATTGTGACTCCATATGCTCAAAGCGTATGAGACACCAGGTCGCGTACATTTATTTCAATGTACGAGTTCTCGGAGAGTACCAACAACTTTTAGATCTATCCCAGTAGATCTTTATTCCTAGAATAAATGTTGTCTCTCAAAATAATTCTACGGAGAAATTTCATGAAAGTCAAGCTTTCACTGATTATTTTATGGGAATATTATTTCCAAGAAATGATATGTCATCATTACTTAGGACATTCACTGTCAGTGCGCTCCCACTAACCTCCTTATATACACAAGAATCATTTTCGTTTTGAATTAAATCATACACCATTATGATTACATCAAAATGATATCGTTCCAAGAACACAATGCTTGCTTCAATCAATAAATGGATCGAATTAACTTGCAAACATTGTTTGCTCGTTTCGGTACGACAAAACTGTCAGGATGTTGTAAACATCCTCCAAAAGGTTTCCGTTAAGGAAAGCGGTTTTGGCATTCAGCTGCCACATTTCATAAATGAAACATGCAGCTTCAACAAACATTATCCAAATGGATTTAACAATGGAAACGGTTAAAAGGTTTCGTCGAATCGACACAATGTTGATAACGATACCTTTTCGCTACAAACCTAGCTTAGTACGTTGGTATGTTGCCTTCCATGTATGTCTTCCTTGAAGACTAATATAGTACCAATAGGCACAATGCCTTCCGGTACAACAACTAGTGTCCAAACTTGGTTGGTATACATGGAATCCATTTTGGACTTCATGGTACTTTGCCATAATAGGGAGTCGATACCTTATATCACTTCCTCATACATAGTCAGTTCGTATTCCTCAATAAGATTGACATCTTTATGAGGTGAGATCAGAAACCCATACCTCCCAGGTTGTTTTCTGACTCTCTCCGACTTGCGCGGTTATTGTGTATTTGAAGATTATTGGTATAATTTCATCCTTGATTAACTATTTGTGTTCCATTAAAGAATCGATGCCTGGAATAGTATTACTCCGATTTTCATCGAGTTTTACTTTCCTCCCTCTTACCATTGCATATCGGTATTTCTCTTAGGAAAACCGCATGGCGAGCAACAATTGCATTGTTCTCTAGTGAGTTGTGTAAGTACTATACTTAGGTTTCCCTAGGATAACCCACAACTTAGGCACTTATCCGATTTGGGTTCTAGTTTGGTATCATCCAAACATATGCCTAGCATACTCAAATCTTCAGGAATGAGAAAACCCAGTTTCTTTCCTGTTCATATCTAGTATAAAGTTTGTCAAACAGATTATTATGGAACCTTATTCAAAATAAGTTTTGCACTATTTATGCGTATCCCTTGAAGGAAATGGTAGCTCAGAGCAACTCATGATTAACCTTATCATGTCCAACAAAATTCGGTTTCTCTTTTCGGACACACCGTCAAATTGACGTGTTCCGGGAGGAGTCCTCATTGAAAGAATACTATACTATTTCAAGTATTTGAGAAACTTATCGCTTAAGTATTTTCCATCATGGTCTAACCGTGACGGTTTTAATACTTTAGCCGATCTGTTTGTCTACTTCGTGTCGAAACTTTAAAAGTTTCCGATTTGTGTTTCACAAGAAACACATAACCATAACGCGATGCCACATCCGTAAAGGTCACAAAACATTCATATCCACCTCTAGCCTAGCTAGATATGGGCCCACTTACGTCACTATGAACGAGGGCTAACAGATCGGTGGCATTTACACTTTTACCAAGTAAAAAGTATTTCAGGCACTTTTCCTAATTAACTAGATTCGTAGACATCATTTGAATGGAATCAAATCTGTCCTACTATCCACTCTTCGAAAGTGTGGATATACGAGTCTTGTTAATTGTGTCCCATACAACAATGCCACAAATAAGTCTTATCTGATCAAATCAGTTTGAGCTATTTGTTTGTCATGTCATATGTTCGAGATTTATTTATATTCAAAATATAAATACTGTTATTCATATCTAATGTGCTTATCTCAATATCATCTTTATAAAATAAAACACTTTAGTGTTCTAGAATATAAAGGTATATCCGCAATGGATTATACTTTGATATAGAGATAATGTTTCTAGTCAAACTAGTTACATTGTAACAGTTTCCTAATTTAAGTACATACCCAAAGGGTAGTTCCTAAACTTAGGTTTCTACGGTTAAAACAGCGACTGTTGTCCCGTTTCTGATTCGCAGATAAATCTCAACTGAAGTCAGTATCCTGCTCTCAGCAGATTCTGCACATCAGTACATATTTATGTACCACACTCAGTATCTAAAATCCAATTTTAATACTAGTAGTGAACATTTTTATGACAAACATATATGCATCATATACACATCCAAATACACAACATAAATGAAAAGCCCCAAATTTGGATGAGGTCTTAAACCCTAATTTTTCAAATTCTTCAAAATGAACAAATTAGACCAAATTGGTTAAATCAATTACTTTAATCATCATTCTTCCATCCAATCAAAGTCTCAACACAATGAAACAACTCAAGATCAAATCTAGGTCATCTTAGAGTGGATCAACAACTCTAGATTAGCAACAAGGTTTCCAAAACCATAAAAGAATACTTATAACTACAATAGTCACAAGCTTCCATCATCATACATGCTCAACACTTTCAACAAAACTTCCATCATAAAAAATACAAAGAATAAAGAAAATAATAACATAAGAACATCACAAGATGTAGCCTAGATCCTAAGGAACATTTTCCTTTCTAATAGTAAGTTGAAGAAACTTACTAAAATCCAAGCTTTCTTTGTTTTTAACTTTCTTCCTCACAAGCTTTCTTTGTTTTCTTTAATGGAGTTTCTTTGTAAAGTGTATTAGGTTAGAAAGTGAAATGAAATGAAAACAATATATACTTGTTACACTTTAGCCTTGGCCGAATTTGGCCAAGCCAAATACAAGAATATTAATTTCATTTTCATTTAACATAAATTTGATCAACTTGATTAAATATCTAAATAACACTTTATAGATATTTATATTAAGTCAACAAAGGCAACTTAATCATTTAAACCAAATATTTAAGATATTTATATTTTAATTAATTTAATCATTTAACAATTAAATAATTAATTAATATATTAAATATATGTATTATATTTACATTAAATATCAAATACATATATTCATTTAGGATATAAGTCAAATATCTCAATTTGACTATTAATTAATGTGTATTTAAATTAATCAAGTATTAAATGTAAATACACAATAATTAATCAAATGACTATCGGGTCCCTTTAGCATGTATTTTGCGTTTAACCTTTAAACGACTTTATAACTAATCAATATTATTTATAATGTTGATCTAGTGCTCTACGAGTATGTTTCATTATTGAGACTTTCTAGATTCAGGTATATCCGTCACGAAATCAAATTTCATGTCCATAATTTATCCACCCATAAATTATGACGATCACGGATAATCTCGATGAATCATACAGGTCGAGGTCATGGCAAATGTATAATTCCTCCGTCACAGGTATCCGGATAAATCCCAGAGATATAGATGTAAACGTCAAATCTCTACGGGGATTATCCAGTCGACTATTCTATTAGCAATCTCTAAAAGAATGTTTAGAACTAGCTTCTAAACTTTACCACGGGCCCATGGTTTTATCTGATTGCTAATCATATGGACTACCTATGCTCTGGTACACAGAACTGACAGATCCTATCTTGATACACATAGGACACCCTGAGGATCTATCTACACCCAACGAACAGGCGGAGGTCTGATCTAAATAGATCGGTGACGTGACTGCCATCTAAGTGTAGAAGATGTCTCATGTGCCCACAATGGCATCTCAAGTCTAAGAATCACAAGTGCTACTTAACCCGAGAAGATTCTTATTGACGTTGGTGTACCATCCATTAAGAATCTTCGGTGAGTCGTTCAGTGTTTATCCGCTATAAACACCCACACGTCTATACTAGTCTCCAAGACTAATGGTTCATTGAGAAACCATTGGAATCATATATTCCAGTATACGACATGTACCGGTCTCAACGGGTTTACTTTACTGACCAAGTAGTGTAAACCTTGACCAGGAATTGTCTGAGAATGACAACATCATGATACTACTCAATGTCAGTTGCGACGCTTTTGCAACAGTACCATGACTAATCATTCTAAGGTCATTACGTCTTTACCATATATAAAGATACATTATATTATAGAAACTGCATATATTATTCAAAATAATAATGTTTTATATAAGTATTCAAAAGAAATACAACCGGGAATTGGCGCTCTTAGCACCAACCCCAACACCTACGTCTTCCCAGAAGATTATAATGATTTTGCCTTTGCCCCATTTTCCACACCCTAGAAGCCTTTGGCCAAGCCTTGGCCTTCTGGGACGTCGAAGTAAGATGCATTTTGCACTTCTTGCCCATTGCAAACTCTGGCTTTGTCTCATTGAGTATAGCCATTAACTCTCCAAGAGTTTTCTATTGCAATTTGTACTTCTAAGATCTAAGGATAGATCTATGAAGATCCTTCAATTTCATTATCATACTATAAGGATCTAATCCTTAGTTCTGATTAAGAAATTAATGAGTCTATATGACAAACATAATGGATTAAGCACTTAAGTTATCATCACATGAATCTTCCAAAGATCATGCTCTACTATTTGCTCAACTCCTGGCTTAGGCTCGAGACGTCACTATATCAAATAAAGTAACTTCTCGGTTTTCAGGACTATCCTAAGGTTTTATTCCCAATTTGAAAATTAAAGCCGTTTAAATACATTTTCACCCAGGATTATGTTGTAAACACTAATCTTTCAATTATCTTGATTCTAATAGTCCAACTATTTAATCAACGATTTTAGGTACTATTTATAATAATGATTACTATAGTCTAACTATATAATCAACTATAATTTAATAGGTTAAATTCAATTATATTGATTACTATAATCCAATTATAAAATCAACTATTAATTGAAATAGTTTGAATACAGACCAACTGTTCAATTAAAACAACGATTAAATATTAGTCCAACTAATATATTAATTATTTGACGAAAAATTTGAAATGAGCGCGTATGGCAAGTAACTAAACGAATATTACAAATTTAATACTTGTCTCCCACTATTTTTCGGCGAGCCTCTAACCCTCTGTGGAGTACTCGGGAAACCTTGTTTCCTAGTGGGCTAGAATCCCGTTAAATAACACACAATCTTGACTTTGGCCAACAAATTGTATGATAATTAACTAGGTAGATCTCTAAGATCAATTGGATCCCATCCAATTCCTAGATCCAGTAGGTGGACATCCAAGTCCGAAACATATATCTTATATATGCCAATATATCCAATATATTCCCTAACCTTTTTCCTCTGAATCAACTAAGCCTTGGCTTTGGTACAATAAACTTAGTGATCCCAGTTAAGCGAAACCCATTGACTATGGAAAGCTTCGTAATCGATGTCGATGGACAAGAAGTGATCTTGACTTTGGCCAACAAATCACAACTTGGACAAGACACCGATATGGAACAAAGCCTTCATGATTCAAACACATCCGCGACGGACAAAGGTCTTGACTTTGGCCAACAAACCAGTGCTAATCTCGGATCTTGAGTAAGAATCACTCAATGGAAGGAAAAACGATTAATATGTGTTGAGGGTTTTTTTTTTTTTTGCGTAAATTGGAAACCAATTAATTATCTTTGTTAAGGTCTCATCATCATACACCCTTAAACATGCATTCTAAAAAACATAATAAGGCGCGTATAAATAAAATAATAATGATATGCGGATGGATACTTAACACATTGTTCCTAGAACAAATCTCTCCCTTTCCTCTCTTCCGCTAGCACAAGTATTACTTCTACCCAATTACATAACACTTCTAAAGAAACCTCATTTACATTGAGGGGAATAGGTGAGAAGAGAAATACAAAGAGTCAAGATGTAATAGGCTGGACACGCAGGTCCAATTAATAAATTCTAAATTTATTACAACAATTTCCAAAATTACCCTCACCCATCTAATATCCATCTGATATACATTATTCATACATCGCATCCATGTATTCACACAAAACATGTTATCAATCAATCTAATCCAATTAATTAATCTGAAAAGTAATGACCATCCAATGTTCAAACAACGATTTGATTTTGCGCGAGTCCGACTCGTTTTGCGAATAAGTACTCAAAGTACGAATTCTTGAATTATATTAAACTACAACATTAAATCCAATTTAATTTGTATTTAATACTAATTCTATATTTAATTCTAAATTAAATAATTACACTTTTTAATGTGCCTTTACGACTTAGATTCTAAATCTAATCATTACGGGTCTCAAAGCCCAATTAACATCCAATGTCAATTTAATTAAAGTCCAATGGGCTTTTGATTAATTTCATAAGGCATGGACTTTTGTCAATATGGGTCAAACCCAAATACCAAAGCCCATTTAAGGAATCACCCTTATTTCTCAAGAAACCAATTTAGGCCCATTAGGCCCAATTAAAGTTAAAGGTCCATTAAGTCATATTTGGACTTTATGGATATGGTTTTGGGCCCAATTGGATCCAACCAATTAGCCTAAACCAAACTTGGCCCAACCAAGCCCATTAAGCCCAATTACAACTTTACAAGCCCAATTCCAAATTTGGCCCAATTAATTAAATTACCAAAATTCCAAATTTCATAATTTAATTAACCTAAAGTGTATGCCATAATTAATTAACCAAATTAACATTTCCAAAATACCAATTTATTCAATTAATTATGCTAATCATCATCAAAACATGTCCAACACATTTGAGTCAAAAATCAATCATTTTCCATGCAACATCATTCACGGCATTTTAGGGTTTTCTTTGTCCGATTCGGTTTCAATCCAATTAAATCCTAAATCAACATTACCCAAATGATTTCAACTCATCCAATGATCAAAATCAAAAACATTCCATGACATTTAGGGTTGCTAAACTTTCGGCCAAGGCAATAGATTAGGGAAAATTTTATCCAATCCAATTTTCATCAAATTGATCATGCATAACACCATGTTATCATCATTCAAGCATATTTAAACAATCAATTTCACTCAAACATGCTCAAATCAATTTTACCCTAATTTCAATTTCATGCTCAAAATGGCTCTGATACCATTGTTGGGTTTCTACTATAGTCCCGGGATCAATTCAAGCAATGAAACATGTGCGAATACTCAAAGAGGTATGGCAGAATCATAATTACAATGATTGGCTTTTGCGATGCGAGGAACAACAAAAATCTTCAAGCTTTGACTCCAATAAGCTCACGGCAATCACCAATTTTTGTGCTCCATTTTCGGTCCTTCAAGCTCCAAGATTTGTGTGCATTCCATGCCCACGGGTGGGTTTCCCTATCACCTTCGTAAGACTCCGGATGTGTGCTAGCACCTTGGAAATTTTGCCACAAAATTCCCTAATTTATTCCTCTTCATTCTCGGTAATTGCAGTAATTTTGGGGAAGAAAAATGGCCCAAGGCCGTGAGAGGAGAAGAGAATAATAAGAGAGGAAAGTCAAAAGTGTTGTGTGTAAAAATGATTTCAAAAACCAATTAAAATTTTATACCAAATATTTGGTATTTGTCATTTAATTTCTTACACAAATTGGAGTGTAAAACAAGTTATCATCATTGTCACCAAAACCCATCACCAAAAGCAACTAAATATAACAAGTGATGTGACAACTGATGTGACAAGTGGGCCCCACTCGATTCAAAATGCGAGTGGGCTCGCAAACACTTCCGGGCTCGGGTTCGCTAATTCCGAATTAACGAATTTTCCGTTGCGACGTAATTAAATAATTATGCCTAGTAAAATTACTATTCACGTCGCTAACGAATTAATTCTAAATTAACTCGTTCACCCGAATTAAAATCTAATTTTAATTCTGCGTCGAAATCCAATTTCGTATAATATATCGAATATATTATTTTATCGATTAATTCCAAATTAATCGTTCTCTCTCTTTTAAATAATATTTTATCACAGATAAAATATCTCCGTAATTAATCCCAGATTAATTTTCTCTCTCATCTAATTAATCCCAGATTAATAAAGTGCGAGTCATACGTCATCGGTGAATCTTCGGGAAGCGACCCATGAGATATCCAGATATGTTGGTAGTAAATCCGGTCGTCGGATTATCCGAACACGTACGTACCTAGTACTACGCTTTTACCGATTTACAAGACATGGTTGGCTTTTAGTAAAGCATCGTGCCTACCCAATTCTCCAGAAATATTCTTATAGGAACATGTGATCTATATCAGGTGTAGTATACGTAGTATTGTGTATTTGTAGGCACTGCATTTTTGTATATAAGCCCGATGATGAGTCTCGTATGGAGACACTACCTCTTTAGTTGTGAAAGCCGCGAGAAACAGACTTTGGAAGGGTAAAGTTGGAAATTAGCATTTTGTCAGATTTAACTCGCTTGTTTCGCTTCGGGTTCGCTTGTTAGACCTCTGTTTTTAAACACACCAAGTCCAATCCAAAATAATTAAAACATTTAAAATGCATGTCACAAATTAAATTAAAACCAATTAAATTAAACTTAAATTAAATTAAATCCAATTAAAACAAATTAAATTAAATTCCAATTTAAATCAAATTAAAAGCTAATTAAATTAAACCAATTAAAATAAATCTAAATTAAATTAAACTAATATTTAATTAAAATCTAATCCCAAAATTTAATTAAAATCTAATTACTAAATTAAACTAAATCATATCCAAATTAAAATCAAATTAAATTAATCACTTCCTAATTTTAATAAATCACTCCCCTAATTTAAATAATTCATCTCCTAAATTACATAATTTCTTGCCTTAAATAATTAAAATTAAATCCCCATTAATTTGATTTGTTTCATTTTTAATCCATGCAAACCCTAACCCTACCCTCTCACTATAAAAGATAACACTAAGTAAACCCTAAATATACTCAATCCCCACGGCAGCTCTCTCCCCCCTCACTCACACACGGCGTCACCATCTTCTCTCGACTCGGCAAAAGAAGACACACAGTCTTCTTTCTTCACAGCCCCTGCACGCACCTTCACCCTTGACCACTCTCTAGCCGCCTCACTCTTACGAAAAAAACACAAAAAGAAAATAACGCCACTTGCCGCTTCAGCCACTCTCCACGCCCTCGCCACATGCCCTGAGCCGAGCAACCCTCAGACCTCACCTCTCAACAGCTCACGTTGCACCCATATAAGCCATCACGCCCCTACCTTCAACCAGGCCACATGCACTTCAACCACGCCCCATAACCTTGCCTTCGCCTGCCTACTCCACTTGCCTTCGCCTGCCTACTCGACGTAACCTTCCACCCACTCACAGCCTTCACGCTCAACCCTCCATTCACCACAAAGCCTTCTTGGAAGAAATCTTCTCGGCCAGGCCTCACTGCACACACTCACCTACAAGTCATAAGCCACGTACAAGGCAGGCCCCAGAACCCTAGTACGCCCATCCCACACCTCTCTCGGCCATCGACCAAGCCACAAATAAAGCATAAACCATGATTTACACATAAAAACCGACATAGTCAGCAACTCACATAAACCCTAGGCACAAACACCGACCAGCTCACTACCTTCATGTTAACGCATACCACACAGCCCCTAATTCCTCTCACGTGAAACCCTTCACAGCAAGCCTTCACGCACAGCTCCACACTCCATCCAGTAACTTCATGCAGTAACTTCATGCACATATCCCATTCACCGAACCACCCCTCACGCCAACACCTGCCTCTTCACGCACTAATAGCACCTTCAACAGCCCCACGCAACAAGAACCCACTCAGCAGCCAACATTCTCGTCACTGCCACTAGTAAATCACGCCCAGAAAACACCCAGAAACTGCCCCCGAAACCCTTCAAAAACTTCCCCCAAACCAGTCCAAATAACCCTCAAAACAGTCCCCTAATTACCAAAAACAGTGACCCGAAAATACAACAAAAACAGCAGCAAAACGGAGTGAAAACAGCGACCCGAACAGTGAAACAGCGAGGAAAAATGTTGGATTAGTGAACCGGAAAAGTTGTGGAACATAAACCCTTCCGACGGCCGTGTAACGCACTTTCGAGAGACGACAAAAGAGGTTAGACCTGCGGGCACCCTTTTTATTTATTACTTTTCGTTTATTTTTATTTATTTAAAAATATTATCGCATGAGAGTCATTTGAGGCATGATGTGATTGTTGGATGAGCGGAATATGTGTTCCATTTTGTGGTATATAGGATGGAAACCCGGACGTAAATTCCGTAGCCGAATCTGAATGGACGGTAGTGCGGTTTGTACTCGGGATACAACGCCACGTACCATTTAAGAGACACGTATTTCGTCTCATCCAAACTTGTGTTTGAGCATGTTGTAGTTCGTGGATTATTTAGTTATTATTTAAAGCATGATTTAGTTTAGTTTATTATTTAACTTTCAAATGACGTTTATGTTATTTAGGCATATCACAGTCACACTCCGGGAATGGAGATTGGTTCGGGAATGGACCACATCCGGTGACGGTTCGGGAATGGACCTCATCACACCACATCACTCTAGGGGCGAGGCCCACATCATTATCAGTTAGAGGGCGAGGTCCATATTGTCAGCAGTAGTGGGTCGAGATGCGTGCCCAGGGTCGAGGTGCCTACTACAGGGCGAGGTCCCTATTGTCAGCTGTATTGGGTCGAGATGCGTGCCCAGGGTCGAGATGCGTGCCCCCGTTGTCGTTTGTAGTTCCTGGTCGAGATGTGTACCCAGGGTCGAGGTGCCCACTACATCATCATATTCAGGGCGAGGTCCCTCTTGTCAGCGGTATTGGGTCGAGATGCGTACCCAGGGCCGAGATGCGTGCCCCCGTTGTCGGTTGTAGTTCCGGGCCGAGATGCGTGCCCAGGGTCGAGATGTATACCCACTACATCATATTCAGGGCGAGGTCCCTCTTGTCAGTGGTATTGGGTCGAGATGCGTGCCCCCGTTGTCGGTTGTAGTTCCGGGCCGAGATGCGTGCCCAGGGTCGAGATGCGTACCCACTACATCATATTCATGGCGAGGTCCCTATTGTCAGCGGTATTGGGTCGAGATGCGTACCCAGGGCCGAGATGCGTGCCCCCGTTGTCGGTTGTAGTTCCGGGCCGAGATGCGTGCCCAGGGTCGAGATGCGTACCCACTACATCATATTCAGGGCGAGGTCCCTCTTGTCAGCGGTATTGGGTCGAGATGCGTACCCAGGGCCGAGATGCGTGCCCCCGTTGTCGATTATAGTTCCGGGCCGAGATGCGTGCCCAGGGTCGAGATGCGTACCCACTACATCATCAGTTCGAGGGTCGAGGTGCCCCATTGTCTTTAGCAGTTTCGGGATGCGTCCCAGGGCCGAGGTGCCCCTCACACAATCAACTCAGTTCGAAACAGCAGGCAAGTCAGGTGGCAGCTGGCAAGCCAAGAATTCATTCATCATCACTTTTAGGATGTGTCCCAGGGTCGAGGACCCACTGGATCATCAACACAGTTCACATTCGGTGGTTCAGGAACAAAGCCCAGAGGTCGAGGCACCTCGCCACCATATCAACTCAGTTCAAAGCAGCAGGCAAGTCAGGTGGCAGCTGGCGAGCCAGGTAAGTGAAAATACATTGCACGTACTTTGATAGGATTGTCATTGTCACACACTGCACAAGTCCCATCAAAGTGGGGCGACTGTAGGCATTGCATTTTTACACATTAGCCCAAAGATGAGTCTCGTATGGAGGCAACTACCTTTTAGTAATGAAAGTCGCGGGAAACGGACGTTGGAAGGGTAAAGTTGGAAAATGGAATTTTTGTTGGATTTAACCTCGTTGTTTGGCTTCGGGTTGCTTGTTGGACCTTTGTTTTAATACACACCAAACCCATTAAAACACATCTCACAAATTAAAATTCATTTCCCAAATTAAAATGTTCAAATTAAATTCCATAAATAACATTCCTAATTAAAATAAATCACATTCCTGATTTAGTTAAATCACCTACCAATTTAAATAAAATCTCATGGATTACTTGCCTAATTAAACTAAATCATATCCTTAACTAAAAAGAAAAAATCAAATCACTTCCCTTAATTAAAAATTTCCCCTATCACATTTTAATTAAAAGAATATCTCACAAATCCTATTCCTTCCCCAACAAGGTAAAACCCATCCCCTTGCCTATAAAAATAACCCCTCTCCACACATTCAAACCCTGGCTGGCTGGCACATTCACGCACAAAACCCTGCCTTCACGCCCATTACTTCCACACCTTTACCTGCCTTCACGTCCACTATCACGCACCGAGAACCCTCACACGCCATCTGCCCCTTCAAGCCAACTGACCTATCGCCTCTTCACACCTCACCTATTAAACAAATCAGCTCACGTTAATTGCCCATTCACACTGCCACAGCCCACTAGCCACGTTTACCAAGCCACATAACTTCCACCACGCCATCACCCACTCACATAAAGCCTCAACGCACAGCCCCTGCACCCTCCATTCAACGTCACCAGCCTTCACACCTCCACGCAATCTGCTTTCAACCAACAATCCTTCACGCCTAACCACAAAGCAACACACCTCCACGCAATCTACCTTCAACCAACAACCCAGTTCAGCCGCATATTACACCTAAAATTCACGCCATATTGCCCCTTTCATATTCCCTAAACTCATGCCAAAACACACCCTGAGACAGCCCCAAAACCCCCTAAAAATACCCAAAACAGCAGCCCCTTAGCCCTTAAAATCGCCCAAACAGTCCCCTAAACAACCAAAATAGTGACCTGAAAAACAGCAGCAAAACAGCAGTGAAACAGAGTAAAAAATAGCAGCCCAAACAGCGAAACAGCGAGGAAGGACGTTGAGTTAGTGAACCGGAAGAGTTGCGGATCATCCACCCTTCCAACGGCCGTGTAACGCCTTTTCGTGAGACGACAAAAGAGGTTAGACCTGAGGGCACCCTTTTATTTATTATCTTTCGTTTATTTTGTTTATTTTAAAAATATTATCGCATGAGAGTCGTTTGAGGCATGATGTGATTGTTGGATGAGCGGAATATGTGTTCCCTTTTGTGGTATATAGGATGGAAACCCGAACGTAAATTCCGTAGCCGAATCCGAATGGACGGTAGTGCGGTTTGTACTCGGGATACAACGCTACGTACCACTTAAGAGACACGTATTTCGTCTCATCCAAACTTGTATTTGAGCATGCTATAGTTCGTAGATTATTCATTTATTATTTAAAGCAAGATTTAGCCTAGTTTATTATTTATTTTCAAAGCATGATTACGTTATTTTATGCATGATATTTTGTTTAGTTTATGATTATGTTTAAATAGTTATTTGTTTATTTTGGTTTAATGGCTCAATGTGCTCATTGTGTGATATTGTGTGTTTGCCGTTTAAAGACTTATTTTCGAGCATGCAAACTTAGATTATGAGTTATTTTGATGAATGCTTATTAGACCTAAGTAACCCTTGAGCATACATGTTGAGTAGATTCGGTTAGTTTATTGCACAAGTCATATCATCACAAGTGACATAAGTAAGGGACCATTCCGAACCCAACGGTTTGAGGTCTTCCTTGCGAGGGGTGAGTGCGGCCTTAAATCTTTGTCCCGGTTCACACCGGGTGGCGACTCCATGTTATTTCGTACTTCCCAACTAGGCCGCGAGCCTAGAACAGCGTCGCCCAGGTTCTGTTGTCTACAGTATTACGATCCAATATCGGATGTCATGTGCTAGGCCTGAGGCTAGAATTGTGTATGCCCCGTACGAAGCACATATCGGATCTCTGGTAACTAGTCTCTATAATCGGATAATCATGACCTAGTCATATTATCCTGATAGCTACAGCATATAAGAGCATCAGTTCCGTATCCTACGTGATCATCATCTCCACTATGAATGAAGTGATACTTCCATCTCGACATTACACCCAATACACTACGATTCTCAATATACCCAGAAGAGGCGTACATAGAACCTGTTAAAGCCCTGGACGATCAAAACCAAAGTATATTGATTTTCGCAAGTATTAGCGTTGCAAGTCTCAGGTTAAGACCAAATACACCTACCCTGATTCGGACTTCCATAGACACATAGTCATACTACCAATGGAATTCCGAGGGGTCTATCCAGAGGGAAGCTGTTCCCGTACCATCGGTAAACACAACCTCCTATTACACTTGCATGAGTATCCAATACCCAAATATATGAGAACTATGACGTTATGCTCCCACAACGCGCACAAGTGTAATACTAGTCTTTTACGCATTATCGATGTCCAATCTCGATAATACTCTGACTATGGATATTTAATGATTAAACCTTCGTGGATTGATACTGTCTCATATCATCTCAATCCGGAACTAATCATATGGACCTTCTATCATTTATACATCTAGGCAATCCAATTACAAATGATAAAAGGGCAATTTCCTTTGTCACATAGTTAATTTGTACAACAACACCATGATCTGTACAAATAGTGATGTTATGGGTCATAATTGTCCAACAGAAACTCGACCCAATGCCAATGAACATAATAAGACCTCAATGAGACATACCCGACCCCGAGCAGTCACAATCACTTGGCCACAATGAAATGTTCACTCTTTATGCCATTCAAGTAAGTGCCATGAGGGAGAAACGCTGACCTCATACCAATGAACATAATGAGGTTGGTTTTGAAATTAAAATTATTTTGGGTATTTTTTAAAGGTGTTTAAGTTTTTTTTTTAAAAAAAATGTTGAAAACCTAAGGCTGCTGCTTGTAATGGAATATAGTAATTCATTAAAATATTTAAAATACACCAATGCTTAAATACCACGGATTAGACCCACTTCCGCTGCGCCAGACATCAATCTGACCCTAAGAATCCCACAACCGCCCCAATAACCAGCGCCATAGAGACATCATCCCTCCCAATCCTAGGAAAATCTCGATGCTACAAACGCCATGGAGGCCCATGCTATGCACCTCCAACACACTCTTTATAGACGGAAAAGTCATTGGAGAATTATCTATCTCCATGCTATGCAAACTCGAGGCTATCGTAGTACCTCACAAGCTATCTTCAATCCATATGTGCAAACCCTAGGCGACCCACCCATTAAACATGCTATGGTTACCTCGAGGTGCCAAATGCCACACATGTCTTCAATCATCGGCCTTCGAAGGTGTACTGACGTTTCTGCCCGGGGTGTTTGATAATGAC
Source organism: Zanthoxylum bungeanum (assembly GCA_019454045.1). Classification (NCBI taxonomy): domain Eukaryota; kingdom Viridiplantae; phylum Streptophyta; class Magnoliopsida; order Sapindales; family Rutaceae; genus Zanthoxylum; species Zanthoxylum bungeanum. The sequence goes on along the minus strand of SKCR01027496.1, from coordinate 23,697 downwards.
ATTGGAGTTGGTGTTCTACGGGGGTGCGTATTTTTCGCACATTATTTTTCACCTTTTAATAATGATAACCACGAGTACTTCACAAGAATATTGAATTAGTCTTTCTCATTCAAATAATAAACAAGCGTATAAGTGTAGACGTTTTTATTCATAAAGGGAAAGCCATATTTATATTATTAGAATCTATTGCCATTCGTATAACTCTTTATGGGCAATTTCAAGTGAGGTTTTACTGAAAATACCTTATTATCATCTTTGTATTTCTAGGACTTCTTGAGTCAAGTGCCATCCAGCTGTTCCAAGTGATAGGCACCCGACCTGATGACCTCGGCAGCCTTATAAGACCCCTCCCATTTGGCTCACAATGAGACTTTTTGAGGCTTTTTTGTATTCAAGGTGACTCGCGTTAAGACCAAGTCTCTGGGACGAGAGGTTCGTAACCAGACTATTTTATTAAAGAAACGAGTAATCCTTTGCTAATATGCTACCATTTGAGAGCCTACTTTTCTATTTTCTCCCTGACCAGGTCAAGGCGGTGCCTGAGGAGTTCTTCATTTTATCTCTCTTCCAAATATTCGATCCGATGGGTGGTCTTCCCTGTTAGTGTTCCTAGAACATGCCAAGGATCTAATAAGCAAGAAAAGGTGTTCATAAATTCATTATAAGTTGCGGAATTACTTACATTGAATGGATTTGAGTTTTTAAAATTTTGAGAAGAATATCTCCAAGATCCTTCCTTTGTTGATTCCAAGCTTTGAGTTGGTTTCCAAGATCCTTCATTTGATGATTCCAGGCTTTGAGTTGTTTGAATGAAGATCTCCAAGATCCTTCCTTTGATGATTCCAAGCTTTGAGTTGGTTTCCCTATCACCTTAGTTGATTCCATGAAGTGCTAGCTTTGTTGATTTTGCAACAAAATCAAAGAGAGTGAGAGACCAAGTTCACGCCCATGGAGGAGAGGATATTAGGGTTTTCAATTGTTTCAAGTGTTGTGTTGGAGTTGAAGAGAGAGAGAAGGCTTTTGGTAAAATCCCTTTTACATTTTTCACCTAAACTATGTGGTTGGGTAAATGGTTTTACCAAAACCATTACAAGGTGGTTGGATGGTTGGTGGCTTGGCATAAATGCCAACTACCCTCCCAACTACCACATGTGAAGTGGGCCCCACATTTGAATTCAAAATTCAAATGGATTCTACAAATGTTTTCCGCGGCTCGGATTCGTTTAATCCGATTAAACGAATTTCCGTCGCTAATAATGAAATCTAATTTAATTAAATGACGACGCCTCGTAAATATATTACGAATGCCGTTTACAAATTAATTCTAAATTAATTTGTTCGCTCGTATTAAAGTCCAACTTTAATTTCGTAATGAAATCCAATTAATATTAATATATCCGATATATTAATTTTAGCCCATACGAATAAATCAAATAGAAAAATCAAATTTAACTATTAAATTTATTCTACCGATTAATTCCAAATTAATCACGTTCTCTCTCTTCCGAACACATTTAATCCCAGATTAAATAATACCTCAATTAATCCCAGATTAATTTTCTCCATCTTAATTAATCCCAGATTAATTCTCTCTCTTAATTAATCCCAGATTAATTCTAATTCGAGTCAACTGTCATCGGTGAATCTTTGGGAAGCGACCCAAGAGATCCCTGGATATGTTGGCAGTAAATACGGTCATCGGATTATCCGAATACGTGCGTACCTCATACCACGTGCTTACCGATTTACAAGACATGGTTGGCTTCTAGCAAAGCACCGTGCCTACCCAATTCTCCAGAAATATTCTTACTGGAATATATAATCTATGTCAGCGTAGTATACGTAGTATTGCGTATTGCGATACAGTATCGAATGTCACGTGCTAGGCCTGGGGCTGTAATGTGTCTGCCCCGTACGAAACACATGTCGGATGTCTGGTAACTAGTCTCTATAATCGTATGAACATGACCTAGTCATATCATCCCGATGACTGTAGTACTTAAGAGTACTATTTCCGTATCCTACGTGACATCATCTCCACTATGACTGGAGTGATACTTCCGTCTTGACATCACACCCAATACACTACGATTCTCAATATACCCAGCAGAGGCGTACAGAACCGGTTAAAGCACTGGACGACCAAAACCAAAGCATATTGATTGTCGCAAGTATTAGCGGTGCAAGTCTCAGGTTAAGACCAAAACACCTACCCTGATTTCGGACTTCCATAGACACATAGTCATACTACCAATGGAATTCCGAGGGGTCTATCCAGAGCGAAGCTATTTTCGTACCATCGGTAAAACACAACCTCCTATCACACTTGCATAAGTATCCAATACTTAAATATATGAGAAATATGCCGTTGTGCTCCCACAACGCGCACAAGTGTAATATTAGTCTATTCCGCATTATCGATGTCCAATCTCGATAATACTACGACTAGGGATTATTTAATGATTAATCCTTCGTGGACTGATATTGTCTCATATCATCTCAATCCAGGAACTAATCATAGGGACCTCCTATCATTTATACATCTAGGTGATCTAATCACAAATGTAGAGTGCAATCTCTTTGTCACATACTTAATTTGTACAACAACACCATGATCTGTACAAATAGTGACGCTATGAGTCATAATTGTCCAATAATCTCCCACTTGGCCTATAGCCAGTCACTCGAGTGTCATATACCCGAACTATGTACGGTTCGCTCAAACTGCTGAGGAAAGGCTTTCGTCAGCGGATTTGCATGATTATCGTCTGATGCGATTTATACGATCATCACATCACCACGATGTATGATCCGAACGAATCAGATGAATAGTCGAAGTAGATATATGGATCGTTGATGAGACCATTAATTCTTTAGCCTGTGCTGACACCTAGCTCAGCTTTTAACAGAACTATATCTAATCTAATTAGATTTATTATCGATCCAAATGGCTTCTATTGCTGCCTCAGCCGCAGCAATAACCCGCATTTGTTGTTTATTCGGTAACAGTATCTTGCTTGGAAGATTTCCAGCTCACTGTTCCGTTATTCAAACTGTATAGTACCGTTATTTTTATCGGTTAGGAAACTTGCAGCAGTGATCCCAGTCACTTCAAGTTATCTTTCTCCATAGTTTAAGACATCATCCTTAGTTCTCTAAGATACTAACGGATGTTCTTAATTTCAATCCAGTCACTTGGATTGTCCTGTTTGTGACTCCATATGCTCAAAGCGTATGAGACATGAGGTCACGTACATTTTTCAATGTACGAGTTCTCAGAGAGTGTTAACATTTTAAATCTATCCCAATAGATCTTTATTCCTAGAATAAAGGTTGTTTCTCCCAAGAATTCTACGGAGAATTTTCATGAAAGCCAAGCTTTCACCGATTGTAATCCAAGAAATGACATATCATCATTATTTAGGACATCATTATCAGTGCGCTCCCACTAACCTCCTTATATACACAAGAATCATATTCGTTTTGAATCAAATCATACACTATTATGATTACATCAAAACGATAGTTCCAAGAACCCAATGCTTACTTCAATCCATACATGGATCGAATAACCTGCAAATCGTATTGCTAGTTTTGGTACGAAAAAACCGTCAGGATGTTATAAACATCCTCCAAAAAGGTTTCCGTTTAAGGAAAGCGATTTTGATTTTCAGCTGCCATATTTCATGAATGAAAATGCAGCATCAGCAAGCATTATCCAAATGGATTTATCCATGGCAACAGGTAAAAGGTTTCGTTGTAATGACATAATGTTGATAACGATACATTTTCACTACAAGCCTAGCTTAGTACGTTGGTATGTTACCATCCATGTATGTCTTCCTTGAAGACTTATATAGTACCAATAGGCACAATGCCTTCTGGTACATCAACTAGTCTCTAAACATATTTGGCATACATGGAATCCATTTCGGACTTCATGGCACTCTGCCATAATGGGGAGTCGATACCTTGTATCACTTCCTCATATGTAGTCAGTTCGTCTTTCTCAATAAGATTGACATCTTTATGAGGTGAGATCAGAAACGCATACCTCCCAGGTTGTTTTCTGGCTCTCTTCGACTAACGCGATTCTTTTGTATTCGAAGATTGTGGTACAGTTTTATCCTTGATGAACTGTTTGTGTTCCATTAAGGACTAGGTGCCTTGAACAGTAGTACTCCGATTTTCATCGAGTTTTACTATCCTCCCACTTACCACTGCATAGCGGTATTCCTCTTAGGAAAAACGCATGGCGAGCAAAAATTACATTGTTCTCATGTGAGATGTATAAGCACTATACTTTGGTTTCCCTAGAATAACCTATAATTTAGGCACTTATCCAATTTGGGTTCTAGTTTGGTATCATCCAAACGTATGCCCAGCATTCCCAAATCATCAGGAATGAGAAAACCCAGTTTCTTTCCTAATCATATCTAATATGAAATCTGTCAAATAGATTTTCATGGAACCTTATTCAAAATAAGTATTGCACTGTTAAATGCTTATCTTTTGAAGGAAAATGGTAGCTTAGAGCGACTCATGATTAACCTTATCATGTCTAACAAAATTCGGTTTCTCCGTTTGGACACACCGTCAAATTGACGTATTCTAGGAGGAGTCCTCATTGAAAGAATAAGTATTTGAGAAACTTACTGCTTAAGTATTTTCATCATGATCAAATCGTGATGGTTTTAATACTTTAGCCGATCTGTTTGTCTACTTCGTGTCGAAACTCTAAAAGTTTCCGATTTATGTTTCATAAGAGACACATAACCATAACGCGATGCCATATCCGTAAAGGTCACGAAATACTCATATCCATCTCTAGCCTAGCTAGATATGGGCCCACTTACGTCACTATGAACGAGGGCTAACAGATCGATGGCACTTACACTTTTACCAAGTAAAAGGTATTTTAGGTACTTTACCTAATAAACTAGATTCGTAGACATCATTTGAATGGAATCAAATCCGTCCTAGTATCCACTTTCAAAATGTGGATATACGAGTCTTGTTTAATGTGTCCCAGATAACACTGCCACAAATAAGTCTTATTTGATCAAATCAGTTTGAGCTATTTGTTCGTCATATTATATGTTTGAGATTTATTTATATTCAAAATATAAATACTGTTATCACATCTAATGTGTTTATCTCAATATCATCTTTATAAAATAAAACACTTTAGTGTTCTAGAATATATAAAGTATACTCGTAACGAGTTATACTCGATATAGAGATAATGTTTCTAGTCAAACTAGTTATATTATAACAGTTTCTTAATTTAAGCACACACCCAAAGGGTAGTTCCTAAACTTAGGTTTCTACGGTTAAAACAACGACTGTCGTCCCGTTTTCTATTCACATATTAATCTCAACTGAAGTCAGTATCCTGCTCATAGCAGATTCTGCACATCAATGCATATTTATGTACCACTTTTAGTATCTAAAATTCAATTTTAATACTATTAGTGAACATATTTATGACAAACATATTTAAAGTCAGAGCCTTGCCCTTTCTTTTATTCCTTCATCTTTGCCTTGTCCATACGGCAGTCACGCTTCAGTGACCCCGTTTGCCACAATTTAAGCAGACATATTGGGATTTGTCCTTTGTCTTCCTGGAAGACAGTAATGATTTTGTCTTTGCCCTTTTCAATACCCAGAAGCCGTGGCCAAGCCTTGGCCTATTCTAGAATATTGAAGTAAGATGCGCCTTGCACTTCTTACCCTATTGCAAACTTTGGCTTTGGCTCCTTGAGCATAGCCATTAACTCTCCAAGAGTTTACTATTGCAATTAATGCTTCTAAGATCTAAGTATAGACTTATGAAGATCCTTCAATTTCTTCATCATACTTTAAGGATCTAATCCTTAATTCTGATTAGGAAATTAAGGAGTCCTTTTGACAAGTATAATGGATTAAGCACTAAAGTTATCATCACATGAATCTTTCAAAAGATCATGCTCTACTATTTGCTTAACTCTGGGATTAGGCCTAATATGTTATTTTATCAAATAAAGTAACTTATTAGTTTCCAGGACCATCCTGAAATTTAATTCCCAATTTGAAAATTAAAGTCGTTGAAACACATTTTCACTAGGATTATGTTTTAAAACTAATCTTTCAATTTATCTTGACTCTAATAGTCCAACTATTTAATCAACGATCTCAGGTACTATTTATATAATGATTACTATAGTCCAACTATATAATCAAGTATACTTTTATTGGTTAAAATCAAATATATTGATTACTATAATCCAATTATATAATCAACTATAAATTATCGGTAAAATTCAAATATATTGATTACTATAATCCAATTATATAATCAACTATAAATGAAGGGTAAAATTCAAATATATTGATTACTATAATCTAATTATATAATCAACTATAAAAGAAGTAGTTTGAATACAGTCCAACTGTTTAATTAAAACAACAATTAAATATTAGTCCAACTAATATATTTATAAATAAATTATGACGAAAAATGAAATGAGCGTGTATGGAAAGTATCTAAATGAAATTGCAAATCTAATATTTGCCTCCTACTATTTTTCGACGAGCCTCTAACCCTCTGTTGAGTACTCGGGAAACCTTGTTTCCTAGTGGGCTAGGATCCCGTTAAATAACACATAATCTTGACTTTGGCCAACAAATTGTATGATACTTAACTAGGTAGATCTCTAAGATCAATTGGATCTCATATAATTCCTAGATCCAGTAGGTGGACATCCAAGTCCGAAACATATATACAATATATATGCCAATATATCCATATATTTTCCTAACCTTTTTCCTCTGAATCAACTAAGCCTTGGCTTTGGCACAACAAGCTTAATGATTCCAGTTAAGCGGGACCCATTGACATGGAAAGCTTCGTAATCAATGTCGATGGACAAGAAGTGATCTTGACTTTGGCCAACAAATCACGACTTGGACAAGACACCGATATGGAACAAAACTCTCATGATTCAAACACATCGCAATTGACAGAGGTCTTGACTTTGGCCAACAAACCAATGCCAACTTTGGATCTTGAGTAAGAATCACTCAACGGAAGGAAAAACGCTTAATATGTTTTGAGGGTTTTTCCCGTAAATTGGCAACCAATTTATTATCTTTGATCAGGTCTCATCATACACCCTTAAGCATGCATTCTAAAAGCATAATAAGGCACGATAAATAAATTAATAATGATATGCGGATGGATATGTCACAATTTGTTCCTAGAACAAATCACTCCATTTCCTCTCCCCGGCTAGAACTATTCTAACTTCTACCCAATTACATAATACAATAAAGAAACCTCATTAAGATTGAGGGGAATTGGTGAGAAGAGAAATACAAAGAATAAAGAGATAAAAGGCTGGACACGCAGGTCCAATTTAAATAAATTCTAAATTTATTATAATTTCAAAAATTGCCCTCGTCGTTCTAATATCCATCCGATATACATTATTCATACAACACATTCATGTATTCATACAAATCATGTTATTCAATCAATCTAATCCAATTAATTAATCTTTGAATTAATGATCATCCAATGTTCAAACAACGATTTGATTTGCGTGAGTCAAACTCGTTTAAGAATAAATACTCAAAGTAAGTATACTTGAATTATATTGAACTACAACTTTAAATCCAATTTATTTGTATTCAATACTAATTCCAAATTTAATTCCAAATTAAATATTTACACTTATTTATTTTCCTTAAAGACTTATATTTCAAATCCAATCTTAATGGGTCTCAAAGGCCCAATAACATCCAATGTCATTTTAATTAAAGTCCAATGGGCTTTTAATTAATTCTTAAGGCATGTGATTTGGCCATAATGGATCAAACCCAAAATGCCAAGGCCCAATAGGAATCACCCTATTGCCTACAAATTAATTTAGGCCCATTAGGCCCAACTAAATTCTTTAAATGGACAAGTGATGTATTTGGACTTTATGGAATTGGTTTTGGGCCCAATTGGATCCAATCCAAAATTCCAAAACCAAACTTGGTCAAACCAAGCCCATTAAGCCCAAATACACACTTTTAGCCCAATTCATAATTAAAGGCTTATTAACATAATTATAATATTCCAAATATCACAATTATTTTAATTAAAGTGTATTAGCCATGATTAATTAATTAAACTCAATATTTCCAAAATACTAATTAACTTAATTAATCATGCTTAATCCATCAATTCATGCTCAACACAAATTGAAGCCAAAACACATCATTTCATGCTCAACACAAATTGAATCCAAAATTCATCATTTCATGCTCAACATGCTCTTTGATTTTAACATGAACTTTATTGACTTTGATTCTAATCCAATCAAACCAACAATCAATATTTAAACATGCATTTAAACACATCATTTCATGTTACAAAAAAAATAAAACTGCAGTGGACTGCACTGTAATTTTCGGTCATGCTAAGAGAAATTAAAAAATTTGATCCAATCAATTTTTATCAAATCTAATCATGCACAACTCTAAGTTAACATAATCTAAACATGCTCAAAGCATCAATTTGAAAGAATCATGTTCAAAACATAAAAGCCCCAAATTTTAGTCTCATGAACCCTAAAATTTTCATGCTTAAAATTGGCTCTGATACCATTGTTAGTGTTCCTAGAACATGCCAAGGATCTAATAAGCAAGAAAAGGTGTTTATAAATTCATTATAAGTTGCGGAATTACTTACATTGAATGGATATGAGTTTTTAAAATTTTGAGAAGAAGATCTCCAAGATCCTTCATTTGTTGATTCCAAGCTTTGAGTTGGTTTCCAAGATCCTTCCTTTGATGATTCCAGGCTTTGAGTTGTTTGAATGAAGATCTCCAAGATCCTTCCTTTGATGATTCCAAGCTTTGAGTTGGTTTCCCTATCACCTTAGTTGATTCCATGAAGTGCTAGCTTTGTTGATTTTGCAACAAAATCAAAGAGAGGGAGAGACCAAGTTCACGCCCATGGAGGAGAGGATATTAGGGTTTTCAATTGTTTCAAGTGTTGTGTTGGAGTTGAAGAGAGAGAGAAGGCTTTTGGTAAAATCCTTTTTACCCTTTTCACCTAAACTAGGTGGTTGGGTAAATGGTTTTACCAAAACCATTACAAGATGGTTGAATGGTTGGTGGCTTGGCATAAATGCCAACTACCCTCCCAACTACCACATGTGAAGTGGGCCCCACATTTGAATTCAAAATTCAAATGGATTCTACGAATGTTTGCCGCGGCTCGGATTCGTTTAATCCGATTAAATGAATTTCCTTCGCTTAATAATTAAATCTAATTTAATTAAATGACGACGCCTCGTAAATATATTACGAATGCCGTTTACGAATTAATTCTAAATTAATTCGTTCGCTCGTATTAAAGTCCAACTTTAATTTCGTAATGAAATCCAATTCATATTAATATATCTGATATATTAATTTTAGCCCATACGAATAAATTACATAGAAAAATCAAATTTAACTATTAAATTTATTCTACCGATTAATTCCAAATTAATCACGTTCTCTCTCTTCCGAACACATTTAATCCCAAATTAAATAATACCTCAATTAATCCCAGATTAATTTTCTCCATCTTAATTAATCCCAGATTAATTCTCTCTCTTAATTAATCCCAGATTAATTCTAATTCGAGTCAACTGTCATCGGTGAATCTTTGGGAAGCGACCCAAGAGATCCCTGGATATGTTGGCAGTAAATAAGGTCATCGGATTATCCGAATACGTGCGTACCTCGTACCACGTGCTTACCGATTTACAAGACATGGTTGGCTTCTAGCAAAGCACCGTGCCTACCCAATTCTCCAGAAATATTCTTACGGGAATATATAATCTATGTCAGGCGTAGTATACGTAGTATTGCGTATTGCGATCCAGTATCGAATGTCACGTGCTAGGCCTGGGGCTGTAATGTGTCTGCCCCGTACGAAGCACATGTCGGATGTCTAGTAACTAGTCTCTATAATCGGATGAACATCACCTAGTCATATCATCCCGATGACTGCAGTATTTAAGAGTACTAGTTCCGTATCCTACGTGACATCATCTCCACTATGACTGGAGTGATACTTCCGTCTTGACATCACACCCAATACACTACGATTCTCAATATACCCAGCAGAGGCGTACACAGAACCGGTTAAAGCACTGGACGACCAAAACCAAGGCATATTGATTGTCGCAAGTATTAGCGGTGCAAGTCTCAGGTTAAGGCCAAATACACCTACCCTGATTTCGGACTTCCATAGACACATAGTCATACTACCAATGGAATTCCGAGGGGTCTATCCAGAACGAAGCTGTTTTTCGTACCATCGGTAAAACACAACCTCATATCACACTTGCATAAGTATCCAATACTTAAATATATGAGAACTATGCCGTTGTGCTCCCACAACGTGCACAAGTGTAATACTAGTCTATTCCGTATTATCGATGTCCAATCTCGATAATACTACGACTAGGGATTATTTAATGATTAATCCTTCGTGGACTGATACTGTCTCATATCATCTCAATCCAGGAACTAATCATAGGGACCTCCTATCATTTATACATCTAGGTGATCTAATCACAAATGATAAGAGTGCAATCTCCTTGTCACATAGTTAATTTGTACAACAACACAATGATCTGTACAAATAGTGACGATATGGGTCATAATTGTCCAATAATCCTGATCTCTGCTAGAATCACTGTCTCACATCCCTAAGCCAACGAGAAAAGAGTTTCTCATGTGGAATCTTTGTAAATTGTCTGATGTGCCCATAAGACTTTTGGCAGCTCTTCAACCCACAAACTTTTACATGTCCTGGGTCTTGCCTTCATATTGTTCTTGATGGTTTGTTCGTTGCTTCTACCTGTTCGTTCGAATTTGGATGGGCAGGCGATGCAAATCTCAAGGCGATTTGGAGATCTTCACATAGCTTCTTGAAGCCCGTACTTTCAAACTACCTTATATTATCTGTGACGATGGATCTGGGAATCCCGAATCAACATATAATATTCTTCTTTACAAAATATGTGGCTTTCTTCTTAGTTATAGTGGACAACGGCTCGGCTTCCACTCATTTGATAGAATAGTCAATCGCCACAATTGTAAACTTGGCATGTCCCCGACCCGTAGGCAGTGATCCTATGAGATCCAAACCCTATTGGGCAAACAACCAAGGTCTAGACATGGTTGTCAGCTACTCAGACGGTTGCTTGGGCATGTAGGTATTCTTCTTACACCCATCACATGTTCGGGCCACCCTAAGTCCATCCTAATGCATCATTGGCCAAAACAACCCATGCTTGAGTGCTTTGTGGGCAATAAATCTCCCACCAGCATGACTTCCACAAATGCCCTCGTGCATTTCTCTCAGCACATAATTAGCCTCATCAGACCTAAGACACCTCAGATATGGCATTGTGTAGCGCTTTCTATAAAATACCTTGTCTATTAGGCAAAAACACACACTCTTATATTTCAACCTTCTTGCCTCCGTGTCCTCATGAAAATCTTCGGTTTCTAGGTACCTCCCGATTGGTTCCATCCAGGTTGGTTTAACTTCGATCTCTATCTCCATCACACTAGAACCTTCCACACTCTTAGGTTCTTAGATCTATAAGGGGATGACTCGAGGAATCTTAGACTTTATGGAAGACGCATGTCGGGCCAATGAATCTGCATGCTGATTATTCTCTCGACCGACCTGCTCGAAGGTCACATTCCTCATTCCTTCAGCCAATTTTTTCGCCTTCATGAGATAAATTATCATATTGGGCTCCACTGCATGGAACCCATTGTTCAACTGTTGGATAGAAGGCCGTGAGTCACTCTTCACTGTCATATCTCTTACCCCGATCGCATCACAAAGCTTCAGCCATGTCAGGATCGCTTCATACTCGGTCTTGTTATTGGTTGCTTCAAACGCAAACCTTAGTGCATAGTTCAACTCCTCACCATGTTCATTGCTGAGGATGACACCGGCCCCCACCCTTTCTAGCTAACCGAACTATCAACAAACAGTTCACACTTCTTATCTTCCCTGACCATCATGACTTGGGGCCCGGTCAATTCGGCCATAAAATCATCTAAAGCTTGCCCCTTTAATAGATACATGGGGTAGGTAACATATATCATATTCACTAAGCTCTACTGACCATTTTTCCAAATGACCCGAGGTCTCATATCTATGTAAAATTTATCTAAATGGGTGGTGTGTATATACCCCGATGGGATGAGCTTGGAAGTAAGGTCGTAACTTCCTCACTGCAGTAATTAGGGACAAGGCCATCAACTCATTGGCTGGGTACCGGGTTTCCGTATCTAGTAAGGCCTTGCTAGAATAATACATTGACCTTTGAATTTTATTTATTTTTTATATTATCACTGAACTTATAACATGCTCTGAAACAACTAAATATACAAATAATATTTCACCCGGAATTGGCTTGGCCATAAGTGGAGGTCGGGGCATGTATCATTTAAGTTGTTGAAATGCATCCTCAAACTCATTCGTCCATTAAACTTTCTTCTTTGCCTTCTTGATCAATTGGAAAAAGACATGATATTTATTAGTGGCCTTAGAAATAAATCGGTTGAGCGTTGCTACCCGACCAGTCAAGCTCTGTACCTCTTTCAATGTCTTTGGTGACTTCAAATCTAACATTGTCTTGATCTTCTGAGGGTTGGCCTCAATGGCTCTTGCGCTAACCATGTATCCCAAAAAATTTCCCGATGATACTCCGAAGGCATATTTTTCCAGATTTAGCCTCATCTTATACCTCCCAGGAGTTCAAAAGTTTCTCTAAGGTCCCTCAAATCGTCCTCATACATTACGATCATTGTTATCATGTCATAGACATAGACTTGTATTGTGCTACCGATGAGTGGCTTGAAGACCCGTTTCGCCAATCTTTGATATGTGGCCACGACATTCTTCAACCTGAAAGGCATCACCTTATAGCAATACAGCCTCTGATATGTGATGAAGGTTGTTTTTCTTTGTCATTGGGATATATTTTGATCTGATTGTATCCCGAGAATGCATCCATGAAACTTAGAAGCCCTTGACAGGCTATTGGGTCTACCAGTTGGTCCATCTTAGGAATTGGAAATCTATCATTTAGGAAAACCTTGTTCAAATCAGAGAAATCTACACACATTCTCCACTTTCCATTGGCATTCTTCACCAAGATCACATTTGATACCCACTCCGAGTATTTGACTTCTCTAATGAACCCAACCTTCATCAACTTATTTACCTCTGCGTGGATGGCCTCATACCGTTCATGGTTGAAAGTCATTATCTTCTACTTCACCTCGCTATGAGCCCGATCTATTAACATGCAATGACTAATGGCACGATGATCTATTTGGGGCATATCTTTGTGACTCCATGTGAAGTCTTCTACATATTCCATAAGGAAGTTTATGAGCTTCCTTTTCAGACTTTATTCCAACCGACTCTGACCTTGATTATCTTCTCCGAACCAAAAAGCCTCGCTGACTCCAGCTCGTCTCCTACTCCTTTATATTGAGTCGGGTCGGGGATCGTTTGATTTCACCTCAACTGCGCTCTCTTCTATTTCCTTCCGTTTCTGCACCACAACATCATCAATACACAAGATTTCTTTTGACGCGCCTGTAAAATAGCTTCTCGCCACTTTCTGACTTCCACAAACTATCCTTACCACATCCATGGTTGAATACTTCAACTTCCGATAGTAACTCGACAAAGTTTCCATTGATTTTATCATGAAAAGCCTTCCCAAAATCACTTGGTAATTGCTCATACAATTTACCACAATGAAATCCATCATTATAATCCGGGTATGAGGGGTTTTCCCAATAATCATTGTCAGCTGCACTCGACCTAGTGTGACAACCGTAGCACACCCAAACCCATATAGTTGGGTTACATCCTAAATCAAAGTGATGAACTCCATGCCCAAACCATTCAAGGCTTCATTGGATATGATATCCAACGGACTCCCAAAGTCCACTAATATTCGATCCACCTCAGTTCCGTCGATATTGGCCTTGATTATTAATGCATCATCATGAGGGTAACTCACTCCTCAAACTGTTAGGGTTAGTGCTCTGAGCGCCAATTTTATTATGTATTTCCTTATAAATACTTATGTAACATTTTATTATGAATAAAATGAACAGGTTCTTTTATATAACTTCGTTAATATGCTAAGACGTAACCAACCTTAGAATGATTAGTTATGATACTGTTGCAAAAGAGTCACAACTGACATTGAGTTGTATCATGACGTTGTCGTTCTTAGACAGTTTCCGGTCAAGGTTTACACTACTTGGTCAATAAAGTAAACCCGTTGAGACTGGTACATCTCCGATGGTTTCTCAGTGAACCATGAGTCTTGGAGACTTGTATAGACGTGTAGGTGTTTATAACGGATAAACACTGAACGCCTCACCGAAGATTCTTAATGGATGGTACACCAACGTCAATAAGAATCTTCTCGGGTTGAGTGAGCATAGTGATTCTTTGACTTGAGATACCACTGTGGACATCTGAGTTATCCTCCACACTTAGATGGTAGTCACGTCACCGATCTATTTAGATCAGACCTTCGCCTGTTCGTTGGGTGTAGACTGATGCTCAGGATATCCTGTGTGTATCAAGAAAGGATTCGTCAGCTCTGTGTACAGAGCATAGGTATTCAATATGGAATTAGCAATCTGTTAAATCCATGGGCCCGTGGTACACTAGAGAAATTAGTTCTAAGTGTTATTAAGAGATTGCTAATAGAAACGTCGACGTGATTACATTTATAGAGATTTGACGTTTGTATCTATATCTCTGAATTAATCCGGATATCTGTGACAGAAGGATTATACGTATGTAGTGACCTCGACCTGTATGATTCAGAGAGTTTATCTGTGTTCGTCATAATTTACGAGTGGGTGAATTATGGACACGAAATTTGATTTCGTGACAGATATGCTTGAATTTAGAGAGTCTCACTAATGAAATATACTCGTAGAGCACTATGGCAACTGTTATGAATAATACTGATTATTTATAACTCGTTGAACGGTTAAACAAAGAATACATGCAATCGGGACCTAACGGTCATTTTCGATATATTTAATATTTGATTTTATTAAATACACATTAATAAAATGTCAAATTATGATTTTTGACATAAATGATTGATATATGTATTTTGATTATTTAATGTAAATATAATATATATATTTAAGATATTTGTATTTAATTATTTAATTATATAATTATTATATAATTAAATTAATTAAGTAAATAATATCTTTAGTCATCATTTTACTTTTAAATGGCTTAAGTTTATTGGTTACACTTGTTTCATTTCATTTAATGTTATAGTGAGCAAATGGAACAAGTTATCTAATTACTTTCCATTTAATTAATTCAAATAAAATTGGAAATTGCTTGATATTTCTTTTACTAGGTTTCAGCCAAGTCATAGAAGATATATAAGCTTTGTTTCTTTTTTATTTCAAGACTTTCACAAGTTAAACAAAAATATTACAAAGAGAGTTGAGAGCATTTGAAGGAAAACCAAAAGAGAAAGCTTAATTTTTGGAAATTTTGTAAGTATTTCTCAATTTTATTCAACAAATAAATTGTTTCTATTATTCTTAACTTCAAATTGTGTTGTTGAGATCATGTCTCTACTCTTTTAAGTTTTTAATTAAATTTTTTGGAAGCTTGTTTGGAGGTGTTATGCATGTATGATTAATTTATTTGCTTATTAGTGTAATTAAACTTAATAAATTAATTAGAAATTTAAAGTTGTCATTTTAGAGTTGATTAGCCATTCATAATTAACCTAGAATTGTTCTTGATTAATTTCATGATGGTGAGACTTGATTGGTGTGGTAATTGGATGATTAAAGTGTTGAATTTTGTCAATTTAATGTAAATTGTGAAATTGAAGTAATTTAAGAAATTAGGGTTCTTAACCCATTCCAATTTTGGGGATTTTCATATATATGATATAATTTGATGTATAGTTGATGTATGTCAAATTTGGGATTGATTGGATTTAATCTTGATGTGTTTTGAACAAATTAGGCCAAATTGTAATTAATAAAAATACTGGGCAGTTTCGGTAATTATGGAAAATTCTTTGCTGTTTTGGAATTCTGGAAAAGTTTCTGGTTTTTGTTGCAAATTATAAATTCATATATTAGACATGTATAAATTATTTTGGGATTGATTTGGAATAAATTAAATATATATTTGACATTTTAATGATCAAAATAATTAATTTGCAAAACTTGGGGTAATTTGGTAATTATAAGAAAAATGATTTCTTGTGTTAAAATTTAGATTTTAAGTATTGTTTAATTAAATAAATAAATTTATTTAATTGTTTCAAGAAAAATTTTTGAAATCGGAAAATAAGTTTTCCGCGCTCCGCTACGCCAACCTGTAATTCCTTATAAAACCCCAACACAAACATCCTATTCTGTAAATATTATTGGCACCGGCCTGATTTTTTGTATCCCCGGGGCCCTATTTGTAGTCATTACCTCGGGGATACTGATCCAACAATAATTTTTCCTTGCCCAATTCGAATCTCCGACCAATATTCTTCCTCTGCCTATAGTGAACATAGGTTTATGCCCCTTCGTTGCCTGATCCTCATGGCCTTATGATCAATGCACTCCTTGTGGTAATCATTCCTGAATAGGTCATCTATCTGCTCTTGTAAATCTTTTCATTTCTCGGTGCTATGCCCTTTTTTCATTATGATGTACATAATAAGCTTTAGCATTCCTCTTATCCATCGGGAACTTCCTTGGGTCGGGCTTCGTCAACGTCCCACTGTCGTGTATCTCCTGAGCTATCTGAGATGACAATGGGATGTTGACGGAGCCTCTTTAAAAATGATGCACAAAATACTTCCGTAGCTGTGAAAAGTTGTTGATACTTTCAGGAGTCAAGTTTCTAAACCATAAGCTAGTCGGCCCTCCCAAGGTCATGGGAAATACCTTACAGTTTGTTTCCTCATCCATGCCTTGAATCTCCATGAGCAAGGAGAATTTCTCAACATAAAACTTAGGGTATGTGTTATCCTTGTAGATGTCAATTGCATCAATGAAGAACTCATTTGGGAACTCCACCTCCAATACTTTCTTGGTAAAATATGATGCTGCCTCCGTATCTTGGTCGTCTCGAGTACCTCATCGCGTGCTCTTTTCCCATTTCATCATCTTTTTCTGGAACCAATATCTCAGATGGCTCTCGTTGTCCTCATCATACTTGCTTCTTTGAGAGTGATATCTCTTTCCACTCGGAGCTCTTCGTCCCCGCCCCTGATATCGCCCAAGCTCATTCTCCCTAAAACACGGGCTATTACTGGACGACTCCGGGATTTACCTGTCATCATATCCCTCATGAGACTCCTCTACATGTGCAATGGTAGCCACAACCACGGACCTCACTCTGTGAGTGTTCTTTCTTCCAACCACACGATCCCCTTCCATTCCGATTGCTCTCTTCTCATAAGCAATCTCTTCCATTCGCCGACTAGGGCCTGTATGTGTTTGCTCTTCTGATTTCTTCTCAAACTTCTCAATTTTCTCAACCATGGTTTTCATGAAGGCCTAGGATACCCCCCTCTCATCCCGGGCATTCTCCATTTTCAACCGCGGATTCTCTTCCATCTTCTTCATCCACTCCGCCGTTGAGGCCTCCAGAACTCTATGATTTCCGTCTCCTGCCATCGTCTTAGTGTGCTTGTTGCTTTTCGTATTGTCTCCCCACAGACGACGCCAACTATTGACGGTTGTTTTTCGTTCGATGGGTAATATATGAATTTGTTTGGTTGGTAGGGAAAAGTAAATTTTACAAGCAGACAAGAAAGCTCAGAGTTTACGTGGTTCGGCGGAAAATGGCTTTAACCTACGTCCACATAAGAAATATGATGTATTTTATTATTTACTCGGGGTCAAGACTAGCCCTAGCTACAAATATGTGTGTGGAGGGGGGTAAATACAAGAATGCAAGAAATAAACACTCTGGGTCTTACAACAAGTCTGATACAAGTCTTTCAAATGGTCGGGTGCTGACTTGCTCTCTCTCTCTCTATCACTAGATTTTTGGCTCTTGGCCTCTCTCTAAGTGCTTATATGTAAGATTTACTAACCCTTAAATATGAGACTTCAACCCCTTTATATAGGCTCTCAATTTCACTATTCCACCGCCCATGATGCAGCTCATGTCACTTTGTCATCATTGTCCCATGTTTTTTTCCCCAACCACTCAGCAAACAGTCGTACTGATACTTGACTCAACCACTCTTATCGGCTAAAACCCATCATTCTAACATTTTGGCCACTGTTACAAACTTTGTTGGTGTGACAACCTGCAACTCAACTGCTCCGATATTGTTCCGTCTGGCATGGTTCCTTCCTAATGAGTGTCGTTGAACTTCTGTCACATTATGACATACGTCATATAACTCCAATACAGGTCGACTTGTGATCTCATCTTCGTTCTTCAAGTCAGTATACCAAGGTAGATGATACTTGTCAAAACTCCATCTAGCTTCTTTAACCAGGTCAGGTTACTAGCACATACCTCTCGGGTCAGTTTCCGTAAATCCTCAAATAAACTCAAATTCATCACTTCTTCTCTAGGTCGGGTCGATGTGCCAACTTGCTCCATCATAAACTCATTTAACCCTCATATGAACTCCTTTGTACATCAAGGTCAGGTCCTTCTGTCAAACTCCATCAATGTCTCCAAGCCCTTGGGCCTCTGTTATTCATTTTTGGGTTAAGTACAATACCTATCATATCTCTTCTCGATATTTGAACATTCATCAGAGTGAAAAATCACCATCAATAAGGTTCTTTAAATAATTTAACGAAATTGGAGGAGAAATTTTTGGCATGTCACACGATCTATTTAGGCGAGTTTGATAACCATGTTCTGTTGTGTCCAAAATGCATAGGCGGTTACGTCACCCCTTACTAATTTCTTTTTACCAAAATAATAAAAAATGTTCCCAATAAATATGAAAATTAACTATTGAGGCGTAATCAATAGATCCCGCCAATGGTTCGGTTTTATTTGATTCCGTAATCGAATTGAACCGTCTGATTCATGATTTCAGGAAGTTGGAATCGTAGAACCTTTTCCATTTCCGATTTAATCATTTGGAAATAAAAAGTGATTTGGTTATGGTTATGGTTCTGGTTCCGGTTTTGAACTGAACCAAACCTTAATTTCGATTCGGTTCTGATTTTAGAATTAAATGAAACCATAACCTTACGATTCGATTCTGGTTCGGTTTCGATTCGGAATCGAAACCTACCCAAAGCTCAAAATTTAATGACAAAATTTTCTCTCTCTCCCCATGTTAAATGCAAAAATTAAAAAATTATTTTATCTTTAAATTCTGCTAAAAATAGAACTGTTGGGACTCCAATACAATGTATACTAGTCCCCGGGTCGTCTGAATAGTGATATGAAGACTATGCAAGACAATAAAAATAAAATCACTTTTAAAATGACATTGTTTTAGTCCCCTCTTTTTTTTTTTTAACTTTATTAACAAAACGACCCCATTTCAACAGTAATTTTGTTTCTATTTTATCTTGGTTTAGTCTTTAAAATATTTTACGTTCAAGAATCTAATGAAATTCCTATCCTTTGTGTCACGCAACTAGGATTCCTTCACCTCATTCCCGTGTGGCACTTAGACAGCTCAAATCACTTGGTTTGTCCACAAATTTCAGCCCCACATTCCCTTCACCATCCTATTTAATACCCTCTGCCTCTTTCGTTTGTCTATGTTACTGAAGAAAAAAAAAACAAAGGCACGAGTTGCATGACATTGCTCACACTAAAACATCAGCATCAGCATAAAAGGAAGACAATGATATAATATTTGTCTCAAGTCAGATGGAAGTTCTGGTGTAAAAACTTTCAGCATCTTCTTTGATCATCTAAGGCAACCAAAAAGATATTATGGGTGTTCAAATTTTCGGGTCAACCAGCGATCCGACCCGATCCGCACGGGTTTCAAAAAAAATTAATGATTTTTCGGGTTAAAACGACCCGAAATTTACAGATTGGGTCACAGGTTTGATATTCAAATCAGACCCGACACTAATATTTTATTATTTTTCTAAAATTTTAATATTTTATAAAAGTTTAATTATTTTTTTAAAATTTTTTTACTATTATTTCATTTATTTATTATTTTTGTTGTCTTGAAACTTTATATATATGATAATTTTCGGGACATAAAATAACTAATATTTATATTTCAAAATAATTAATTCATTAATTTTTTTGGGCTGACCCGACGACCCGATCCGATCGGGTTTGACCTCTCAAATTTCGGGTTCGGATTTCACGACCCACGTGATCCGACCCGATCGGATCTCACAAATTTTTAAAAAACACGATCCGACCCGAGTCACCCAAACCATAATCAACATCAGCAACGCACCTGGTCCTCATCAATCTTTTTCTACTTTAATGGCATTACTAGGCAAGATATACCATTAATAACAGCGTACCACAAGAAAGCAAAGGGACATCTTTGTTGATTGATTAATGTCTACATACCTAGACACTAAACTATACGTCTTCTTCAACCAGCAGCAGCTTGCGCATGCAAGTATACATGTCTTGCATGCAAAACATGTCTACATACATACATACATACATACTAAACTATACATGTCTTCTTCAACCTGCTGCAGCATGTGCACAGTTTGTTGGGTCATTGATCTGATTATATGCATCACTTCAAGCTACATATACACACTAAGCTCGTACAACTGAAGCGATCATATATAATACGAGTGTCACACTAAAAGACAAAAAAAACACAGATTTCAATTATGGCTTCCAGAGATAAACTTATCGAATCCTGATAATATCTTTATCTCTATATGTATCTCAAATGAGGTAAGAAGGCATAAAGATTAAGCTAAAATGCTCTGGATCTTTTGATTTTGCAGGTCTAATCAGTAATCAATCACCAATGTACAGACAAAAATTGACAGAGATGTGTTAACAAGGATGAAGTAAAATGTGAACACATAATACCCAGCAGGGTAAGTGGACCATACCTATGTAGAGATATGTAGCACTATTCCATGCCCATAGGGACTCAACCCAATTCCAGAAATCACCAGCAGTAATGCTACTGAAACCTTCAAGCACACCCTTAAACACAAAAAAGGTCGCTGGAGGGAAACTGATAACCCCTAGAACCAGATTGCAGATTGCCCTCAAAAAACTTCTCAAACTCTGACCTCTTGCATCAAGTTTCAGTGGGTGAGCCATCAAAACCACTGGGACCATCAGCAGAGCCCCGATTTCTGCAGTTGCAAAATTGATGACGGACATCAGACCCAAACCAATGAAGAAAGAAGAGATAGTTGCTGATTTCAAGATAGCCCAATCTCCTTGAGGAAGCCCGTAGATATGTGAAAATGGAGAACACAAAATCCGCCGCAAGATTTCAAGGCTGAGCACTGAAAGCAGAATCCAGACTAAAAAGTTGTTTGTTGGGTTGCTATCAGGTATTTGGGAGATGAAGTATGGGAGTAAAGAAACAATAGCACCCCAAAAGTGAACTACAAACACTTTTTTTGCTGAATTAAGCCATTTCCATGATCGGAATACACTCCCAAGCTCATTAGAAGTAGCAGATTTTTCTTTATCCAATGTAGGATTTAGATCAAGAGTCTCGGCATAAAGAGAAGCTGCAACCACGGGAAGTGGTGCTACAAGGAGTGCGAAAGCAATCATGTAGACTCCCACTGACACAAACTTACTAGGAGATGTCAAGAGGTACAGGAAAAATGACTGGTGAAACTTCTCGAGCAGGTTATTTACTGATCGAATAACTCCTTCAATCAACCTGAATCAAGCAATGGGAATTTTCAATTAAAATGGCAGAAAAAAGAAAAAAAAGTGAATCTTCTACCTTATGACAAGTACAAATTGTATCCACATCATAGTAAAGAAAAACACAAACAAGAGCAACACAGTATGGAGCAGTTTGCCATAATTTTTTTTTATATATTAGCAGGATTCATCTTAAAGGACTTGAGCATACTTCATGAATTGTAAGAACTTTAAATGTTTCAGTAAGTAATTGAACATTTATTTATCACAAAAATAACCACATGGATACCTAAATCACATTAGTTATTGATGCCAAACTTCTAAGTTGATTTAGTTCACACTGTAAATTGCAGAAGATTGTTTCTTGAAATACAAAATCCATGAACATGAACAAAATCTCCACCTCTCCAAGATTTTCTCTAACACTTTTCGATTTTTTTACAACCCAGAACTCCAAACCAGCGTAGCAAACTAGAGTATGAAGCTTGTTTTTTCTGACATGTTTCACAAGAAAATGGCATCTCACCATAATATAGCAAAAAAACAAAGAATATTTTCTCTTTAAAAGAAATCAATTATGTTTGTCAGACGACCTAGTCTAGGTAGCATATTAATAAAGACAACGTTTTAGAGGAAAACTACCCAAATTAAAGCAAAGAAGTAGCAGCACATAATAGAGTTATTAAAAAATGAGGGACCCTACACAGATTGAAGCAGAAAATATTATACATGTGTGTGTGTATAGTCACCTTATAATGAGAGATCTCTCATTTTATTAAGTCAAGGATACAAAAGGATAATTTTTTTTATTAAGTTAAGAATCAAACAAAAGGATAAAAAAAACACATATTTCAATATACTAAAAGACAAAAATTTGTCTTTATCTACCTTACAATCCACATAAAGTCCACATGAACCTGACCTGAGCCTGACTCTATATATATATATAGTAATGACTTAGTGGGCGAAGGTTCTCACCTTAAGGTGAGAGAAAATGCCATGTGGCGCTTTTGGTAAATTCACAATTTCAACACTATTCACTAGAAGTCACAAAATTGTGTGTGTATATATATAGTAATGATTTAGTGGGCGAAGGTGCTCACCTTAAGGTGAGCGACACTGCCATGTGGCGCTTTTGGTTAATCCACAATTTCAACACTATTCACTAGAAGTCATTAAATTGTGCCACGTGTCCAGGCTCTCACCATATGGTGGGCACTAAGAATGGCAACGGCCCCGGACTATTTTTAAAAATAAGTTTTTTAATTTTTTTGAAAAAACTAATTTTTTAATTTTTTTAATACTTAAAATGGAAAAAAAAAAATTAAGATATTCAATGTTTTTAATGTTTTTGGATTAGACCTAAAAATTTAGTTATAACTTATAAATGTATGTATTTAGAATAAAAAATTAATTTATATAATTAATACTCATTTTTTATTAATTAAAACCAGGCTCGAGTAGGGCCCGGGCATTTTTCTAAGCCCGGACCAATTTGGCATCGGGCTGCACTAATGCTCACTAGATTATTTTCTTATATATATGTATGTAAAGACTAATGATATAGTGAATGATGGTGCTCAAGTTACACGTAGAGATGACAACGAGTCGGGTATGATACGAGAATGCCAATACCCATACCCACCCTGTTCAATCAACGGGTACGAAAATTGTCCCTTTACTCGCCCTTAACATTCCAAGCCCTCGCAGGCCCTCGTGCGGGTCCCTGTTCACACATGGATTTTACCTTTATTTGAATGGAAATACCAATACCAGTACCTGACCCG
>SKCR01027495.1:0-82340 GCA_019454045.1 Zanthoxylum bungeanum | reverse complement strand
TGGACTGGGGACGTAATATTCCCCCAGGACCAAGTGATTCTTACAGCTCGGGGTCGGGCGATGCCCCACCGAGTATGCCCTTTGGACTGGGGACGTAACATTCCCCTAGGACCAAGTGATTCACTCAGCTCGGGGTCAGGTTACGTCCCACCGAGTCAACTCTTTCGGTTTGGGGAGGTAACATGCCCCAGAAAACCCAAGTCTTTCATTCAGCTCGGGGTCGGGTTACGTCCCACCGAGTCAAACTCCTTCGATTTGGGGAGGAAACATTCCCCCAGAATCGAAGACCATTACCCAACTCGGGGTCAAGTTATACCCCTCCGGTTCATGATGACCTCTGAAGGGTCTCATATTGTTCGGACCAAAAAAAAAAAAGAGAAATAAATAGACATAAATATACATGTGTATATAAAATTATAATGTTATTACACAAAGTTAAAGTGTACATAGGGCCCCGGTAGGGTTACCCTTTTCATTCAGCCCGCGCAGGGGCAGGAATTCTTCCTCAGATGGTTCAGGTGGCGGGAGAAGTGGCTCTATCTCGGGAGGAGGAACAACTGCTTCATCCTCGGCTACACGACAGACCTCTACTTCAGGGACGGGAGGAGGGATATCAAGGCAGTCCTCGCCGGAGGCTGGAACATCAGATCGTCCTTCTTGGGAAACTCCAGAAGCCGGGACGACCGAAATCGGATCAGGATTCATAACCTCCCCGGCAGGTGGAGGGAGCCACTTCTGGAATTCCTCCTCAGAAATATCCCTCTTGCAATAACTGATGGCCGCACGGATGGGGTCCATGTTCAGACTTGGCAGCACCATCGGAATCAGCTCAGCACAGTCACCAACCCCCTCTAGGCGGATAGCCTCCTTCTCGGCCTCAAGCTCACTCTCCCTCTTCTCAAGCTCGATCTCTCTCTCCTCGAGATCAACCTCCCTATCCTCAAGCTCGGTCTTCTTCCTCTCAAGACTATCTCGGGCCCGTGCAACCTCATCGTCTTTGTTCTTCAACTTGGCCTCAGCACTTGCTACCTTCCCCTTCAGAACGCCAATCTCAGACTGGGCAACCTTCAGGTCCTCCCTGGCATTATCAGCAAGCTTTCTTTCCAGCACAGCAGCAGCTTTGAGAGCCTTATTCGTCTTGAAGCTCTCAATGGCAGCCGACTCAAGGTTCTCTATCACCCCCTCCCGGTCGGCCAACTTAGCCTCCACTTCCGAAAGATGATTCTGAAGTCTCTGGGCCTGACCACCCTCGGACAACAAAGACAGAAGAAGATCCTTATTCTTGGCCATGAGGTAGTTGGCCTGCACACAAAAAAGGAGAAAGGAGTCAATACATAAAATAAAAAGAACCAAGACCCAAAAACCGAGAAGGGAAGTGAAAATACCTTCGCCATCTGAGAACTCATCTCAGTCACAACACCTTCAGGAGATACATCCTCATACCTTGAAACCTCCCCCGGGGGAATCACCTCAGCCAACTCATTGAAAGCCGGCACTAAGTGTGAGGTAGCCTCCCGGATGTTTTCTCCCAAGTCATCCACCCCGAGGACCACAGGGCCCTTCCGTTTTTTGGAGGAGCCTTCAGAGGACTTCCTCCCCCTACGGACGTCCTTCCTCTTAACCGGAGCAGCTTCCTCCTCTTCTTCCT
This sequence comes from Zanthoxylum bungeanum, assembly GCA_019454045.1. Classification (NCBI taxonomy): domain Eukaryota; kingdom Viridiplantae; phylum Streptophyta; class Magnoliopsida; order Sapindales; family Rutaceae; genus Zanthoxylum; species Zanthoxylum bungeanum. Next base: position 80,692 of record SKCR01027495.1, on the reverse strand, counting down.
CTTGCACCAACTCAGTCTCATCGGCCCCAAATTGACGCCTCATCTTCCTAAGAGGCCTTGGCGGACTGGTAAGACGAGCGGGCCCGATGATTGTGTGCACCAGGAGAAGAGAGACTCCGAGCAGCCGCTGAACATCTCCTTGAGACGCCGCTCAGCCCCAGCAGCGTCAGGCTGTGCCCGGGAAGTTCCAACATCAGCACGGCCGGCTTTCTTCATGGTACCGGCCAACTTCTCAAGAAACTTAGGCTCTTCGACATGCCTACAAAAAAAAAAGAAAAAGGAGACATCAGGGACCGAACATATAACAAAGATATCAAACATGATGAAACAAACAGGGAAGATCATTAAAACAGCCATCAGACACCTCCCTATCCGACCAGAGACTTACGGAGGGACGGTCTGAATGAGGTCTGACTCAACAAAGGCCGCATCATTGACCAAATTCCTCCAAGGGGCAGCATATCCCCGAGCCCAATGTACCCGCCTCCGAACCTGACAAGAAACCTTTGGAGCATCTCGCCAACAAGCTGGAGAAACCAGAGAAGTCAGAAACCTAAGAAACTAAGAACGAGAAAAAGAAGAAAAAAAGGGTATTAAACTCCTAACCTCCAGCTCTGAAAATGTCCGGAACCGAGACGTCCTCCTCAAACGATCTCAGGACCCGACCCCAGTCCCGTCCCCAGTAACCAAAGGTCTTTGAAGTTCTTGTTGGAGTGGGGAGCTTCTGGACAAGGTTGGACGAGCTATCGTAAGCAGAGAGGTAATACCAACCGTAGTGAGTCTTTGGGTTAGACTTCAAACGGTATAACCTCTTCACCTCTTCCAAGCAGGGGTACACCTAAACCTGCCCGGTGCCAGACCACATATATGCCGGCCAGAATCCTCCAGCTATTTAAGCTCAAATGGCAAGGGGCAAGCTCCATCTCGGCCAGCATCCAAGCGAAAATAGCGTTGCATGGCAGCCGCAGCCCACATTCAAAAAAATAGGAAGAAGCGCCACCGAGCCCTCATCGGGCTGACTAGCACGATCCATCGGGCCTGGAACTTCAAGGGCGATGTCTATCGGAATATTATACCGCTGACGACGAAGAAGGGCAGATCATCCTCGGTTATCTTGGAGGGACGGTTCATATCCAGAGCCGACGACCCAAGTTCACCAGGCTCTGGGTCCTTCCGAGGAACTCTCTGGTGGTAGGAATCATTTTCAATCTCAGAAGCAGTAGGGGTAGTGTCAAGGTCTTCTACACTAGGTGCCCCTGAGCCCGAGGAGAGCTCTTCAGCAGGGGGAGTTGAAATCTTGGCAGGCCTTTCGGAGGGAGAACTATTGTCGGACATCCCTAACACCCAGAAAAAAATAGAGAAGGGAGGAGAATCAGTCTATAAGGAGCTACCCACGGTGTCCGTGCTAAACTAGATAAGGAGTCTCTAAAAAGTGCCCTAAAGCAAGACCCAGCAAAACCACAAGTCTCTCCCTAAGCAAAATAAAACAAACAGGATCACAAAAAAAAAAAGGAGAAGTCGCTCAGAAGACTTACTTATTCTTCTCAAAAGCAGGAGGTTATACGGCGCGGTGATGCCCGTTCCTTAGGTGCTCAGCAACGAAAAAGGGGAAGACCACGGTCAAGCTTCAAGAACACGGAGTTGAACGAATCACAGAGAAATTCTCATAAGAGAAGAAAAAATTGCCGAAAAAGAATAACAGTGAAGGCCTCGTCCTCTTATAGTCATGGCAAAAGGCGCTCGTGACCATTGGATCTGAAGGAAGAGCCGGATGAACGCCAAGTGTCGGCTACAAAAGGGGGTCCCAAGTTCAAACAGACGGCTGAGATCAGCCCACTGTGAAAACGCCTCTGCGCGGTCGATTCGTCCCCTCTTTTGGCGGGAACCCGGCGGATGTTTGACAAGTGTCGAACATTAGAAGAAACCCTAAATTTGATTTGATGGGCATTTAAGAAGACATGACGGTTGTACGTCTCGAGGAAAGGTGATTGGAACGGCAAGAAAATTCTTTTTTGCATCCTGGGACGACTACCAGCGAAGACAATCAGCACACCCTCTTCATATAGTTCCCGGCACCAACTCACATACTCGTTGGAACCGAGAACTAGGGGACAGATGTTGATGGTGTTTTCAGGCGCTACAACATTTAAGACAGCACGACAAGGACAAAAGGGTAAATTCTCTGTCTGGTTGAGATCATGTAGCCGACCCGACCAGTTCATGTGAAGACCGACCACTTTGGTTCAGATGACCGAGCACTATAGATGTCGGCAAGAGCACTCTCAGCTAAAAGATTGTCATGGCCGACCTCATTAAGACCGACCAGACAACGGACCGCGTTCAAGACAACAACACCCCATTCTTATGGAATAGCTAAGGAAGATATCCTATCTCGCAAGGAGAATAGTCAGAATCCAAAAGGAATACGGAAGAAGAAGGCCGTACCGGATCAGCTGAAACCCTACAAGAAGAGAAGATTGAGTCCAAATGGATTTCTTATGCAAATAGGAGTCTGATTTCTGTATTATTATAAATAGGGGGTAGAGGCATGTGTAAAAGACATCTGAAAATCATCACAGAGTGAGGATTAGAATCATAGAGCTCTGATTTGTAAAAGCAAGGAAGCGACTCGAGGAGTATTTGAGTAATAAAAAAGCACCACCCTGTTTACCGTGGACTAGGTCGGATCCCAAAAGTCACACCGAAACCACGTTAAATCACCTTGTCTGATTGGCGTATTTTCTTGTTTTCCGCTAAATTTGCCTTTGGTCACCCTATAACCAAACAAATTCACCAGTTGGAGGTAGGATTTCCTCGGATTGATATTCCATATTACCCTGAGACCAACAATCCACCGTCAACATTTAATTTCAAAGAAAATGTTTGATGGTGTTTTTCAGGCTACAAAATCATTTAGACAGACGACAAGACAAAAGGGTAAATTTCTCGTCTGGTTGAGATCATTTGTGATAATTGGTGAGTAGCTGGCAATCAATAAAAAAAAAATAATAATATTAATTGTTATCCTTACCTGCTTATATTGGTGGCGCTTTCGTAAGGAATCATTTCCAAAAAAAAAACAAAAACAAAACTTTCTTCCTTCTCTCTCTCCTATTTCATTTTCTTTCTCGCCAAACTTCAAATCGTCGCTGATGTGTCTCCGTTGGTCGGTTTTCTTCACGCGCCGGACCGCCGCGTAGCTGCCGCCGCCAGCTTTCCGTCGCCGCCAAGATCGATCCCAGAAGACGTCGGACGCGCCGCCACGCGCCTCCAGAGCAGGACGCCACGTCGCCGTTTCTTCTGCTGTTTCCGGCCGTCTCCGGCCACTTCTGACGACCACCTCCGGCGAGTGAGCACGTTTCAGGCCGAGACCTTTCCAACGCCAGTGGTCACTTCCCGATCCGACATCGTTTGGGTTGTTTTCCGTGTTATAGCTTCGGTATTTCGGGATTTGTGTTGGGAGTGAGATCTGACCGTTGGATCGACGATCCGATCGCATCAGATTATTGCTCTTGAAATTTCGAGCGTTTTGATATATATATTCGCCGTAGAAAATATTTGGTTGTGGGGTCCGCTTTTTGGTGGTGGGGCCCGATCTTTGTTGTGGGGCCCGCTTGCCTCGCTGAGCATCCTAATTAGTTCCAGAGCCGTTCGTTGCTGTTTTCTTCTCAGCTTTGTTGTTTGGGAATTTCGGGCTAATAATCGTTATTGACTTTTGCGTGAATCGAGGTAAGTACACTCTGTGGTTATTCTCTTAACATATTGTTTGATGTTTGATGGTTGTTGTGAGAGTCGGTATAAATATATATTATACATATATAATGGTATATTATATAGATATTTTGTATTAAATATATCTTGTTGTGATATAAATTGGGATGTAAAATGTATGATAATATGAAATCATGATTACAGAGATGAGATTGATGGATTGGATGTGAGGTGTGATTGTGTTGATGATGGATGTTGTTGTGTTATGCTGCCGGGTTTGGTATAATAGTGGTCGGATTTGACGATGAGATGTGATGATACCTCTGATGAGATGAGATGATGGAAAACCTTGGAAGTTGTCAGTGAGGACTCTTCCACTGGTTTTGATATGAGGGAGTACAGGGGCTTCCTCTTCGAGTATATTATACTCACATGTTATGAGCTGATATGGTTGGAAACCTTGGGAGTTGTGATTGAGATACTTTCCCACTGGTTTCAATCCTCTGTTATACTAAACCCGGATTAGCAACCATGTTTGATGGATGGTTGTATTGTTGTGAGATGATTGTTGTGATAATAATTATAACATATGCTATTTTCATATATTAATATGCTTATATATATAACCCTATTTTGTTGGTGAGGTCGTGTTGAGAGGATGAGTGTTACTTGCTGAGCTTTTTAAGCTCACTCCCCTCTTCCCTAACATTTCAGGTGATCCGCCTGCACAGTAGTAGCAGTACCAGAGTTGTTCCACGTGCCACAGTTGTACTTTGGGTTGGACCAGACATTAGTGTCATCTTTTGTATTTATTTTCTTGTATTGTGTTGTAAAACCACAACAGTTGTGTATACTGTTTGGATTTGTAATAAGTGATGTAATATTTGTGTGCATTTGATTGATTGTCTGACATATAGTATGCTCGAGCTGAAGAAGTCGGCGAACCTCTTTCTAGGGTTGGGCCCGCTCTAGGGAGGGGGTCGTGACAGATTTGGTATCAGAGCCTAGGTTTATAGGTTCTGTAGACACATTGCATTAGGAGGGGTATTAACGGTGTAGCTTTTTGTTTGTAGGAAAATGTCTGGTCGTGGCCGTGGAACTGGTACTCAACGGGGAGAGGGAGAGCTCGACGAACTGTGAGGGTGTCGAGTATAGGTATTGAGAGACCCCAGATTCTGCCTGTAGATCATGTATCGGATGTAGCTTCATCTGGTATTCCACCTGTTTTTGAGATTGGTGGAGGTTCTAGACCTGCACCCCCAGTAGTTTCGACGGCTGTCCCACTGGTATTCCTGTAGCTGCACCTGATGATACTCCTGCAGTGGTACCTAATGTGACCTCTGCTGCTCCTCCAGTTCCCCCGACAGTTTCACATTTCGAAAATGTATTGGGAAGATTGATTGATGTAGTTGCACAGATGGCTAACAGAGAGCCAACAGGTATTGCTCCTGCGAGCGGCAGTGGTAATACAAGCAAATTGGATCAATTTCTAAGTTTAAGGCCTCCACAGTTTCATGACACAGCCGATCCCCTAGTTGCAGAGAAATGGAGGGATGACATTCAACATATATTTAGAGTGTTGGATTTGACTGATCAAGAGAAGGTTAGATTTGCTACTTATATGATGAGAGGAGAAGCAGAGAGGTGGTGGGAACATACTGAGACTGTATTGATGGACAAGTTGAGATCTCCTGACTTTTGGAGAACAGATAGATCTGAAAGACCCCAGTTTATTACATGGGATATGTTCGTGGAAGCCTTCAATGAGAAGTACTTTCCGTATGCTTATCGTAATCAACAGCGTCGACTATTCGAACACTTGGTTCAGGGGCCGACAGAGACAGTGATGGAATACGAGAGACGGATGATTTCATTATCTCGTTATTATCCAGAATTGGTACGCCGTGAGGAAGATAAATGTGAGAAATTCAAGAGTGGATTGAGACAACAGATCAGATCAAGAATTTCAATTTTGGGAAAACTGTCATACACAGAATTGGTTGACCGAGCCATGATTGCGGAAAGTGACATCAAAGTTGAAAAAGAGAATAGAGCTGCTTTTCAGGAGAACAGGAAGAGGGGGCGATATGAGATTTCTGAGGGTGGGCATGGTAGATCTATCAGTAGGCAGTATACTCCACAGCCGGGTCACAGTGGGTTACCACCGAGAGGCACCCAGAGTGCACCTTTCAGAGGACAGTTTCGCAGGGGACAGACTGAACAGGTTCAGAGCAGAGGTCCAGCGCCATCGGTTGATCAGAGTGCAGTGAGTGTGGCATCCCGGCCTACTGGCCCTCGTCGGTGCTATAATTGTGGACAGGAGGGTCACCTTAGTATGCAATGTACTAGAGGAAGGATATGTTATGTATGCCAACAGCCTGGACATGTAGCAAGAGAATGTCCTATTAGAGGCGAATCTCATGGAGCTGAGCCGACTGTAGGACATGGTAGAGGGACGAGTTCTTATGGTAGTCGTGGAAGAGGTTCAGGTTTCACACAGAATAGAGGCAGGGGAGCGATGGGTGGTTTGGATGGTGGTAGAGGACCGTCATCTCAGACTCATACTGCACCTGTGTTGATAGGGGTCGAGTTTTTGCTTTAACAGAGCATGAGGCACAGGATGGTGGTACGGTATCAGGCTCAGTGCGGATATCAGGTATTTTTGTTCGAGCTTTATTTGATACGGGTTCTACACATTCATTTATTGCTACTAGTGTTGTATTCCTTGTCTGAATAGTGTACCTGAGGCTAATAAGTATCCTTTGATTGTGAGTCTTCCTTCGGGGAAGGACATTAGAATAGATGTGGTATTTAGAGGATTAAGTATTGAGATTGAGGCGAGACAACTACCAGTTATACTTTACCCATTAGAAATGGAAGATTTTGGTTTGATTTTAGGGATGGATTGGTTGACCACTCATGGAGCAGTTATTGATTGCAGTAAAAAGGAAGTACGGTTTAAGTCAGATGGTGGAGAGTTTAAGGTGGTCAGTGATTGTAATCAGGTTGTGGTACCCATTATTTCTGCCATGTCAGCTTGTAGGATGATCAGACAGGGGTGTAAAGGCTTTTTAGCAAGCATCACTACAGTGGAAAAAGAGGAATCGATTCAGATAGCAGATATTCCAGTTGTGAGTGAGTACCAGGATGTTTTTCCTGATGAGTTACCAGGGTTGCCACCTCGTAGAGATCTAGAATTCACTGTGGATTTAATTCCAGGAACTACTCCTATTTCCATATCACCATACCGTTTGGCCCCAGCAGAAATGAAGGAGCTGAAGGAACAGTTGCAAGAACTGTTGGATCGAGGATTTATTCGGCCTAGTGTTTCACCCTGGGGAGCACCAGTGTTGTTTGTGAAGAAGAAGGATGGCACCTTAAGATTGTGTATAGATTATCGTCAGCTTAATAAGGTGACTATCAAGAATCGGTATCCGTTACCCAGAATTGACGATTTATTTGACCAACTTCAGGGAGCTTCGGTGTTTTCAAAAATTGATCTTCGATCAGGGTATCATCAGATGAGGATTCGGGATACAGATATTCCCAAGACTGCATTCCGAACGAGATACGGACACTATGAATTTTTAGTAATGCCGTTTGGGCTTACTAATGCCCCTGCAGCATTCATGGATTTGATGAATCGAGTGTTTCAGCCGTATCTAGACAAATTTGTTGTAGTCTTTATTGATGACATCTTAGTGTATTCGCCTTCTCAGATCGACCATGTGCACCATCTTCGATTGATACTTGAGATTTTGAGGAAGGAGCAACTTTATGCCAAGTTCTCTAAATGTGAATTTTGGTTGGATAGAGTGGTATTTCTGGGACACATCATATCGGGGGAAGGTATTTATGTTGATCCACAAAAGGTTGAAGCAGTTTTAAGATGGGAGAGACCGAGAACAGTGACTGAGATTCGAAGTTTCCTGGGATTAGCAGGCTACTACCGTCGATTTATACAAGATTTCTCTATTATTGCTGCTCCGATGACACAGCTGACAAGGAAGAAGGTACCGTTCTTGTGGACTGATGATTGTGAGAGGAGTTTCCAAACTTTAAAAGAGAGATTAACTACTGCACCAGTGCTTACTTTGCCTTCCGGGCTTGATGGATTTGTGGTTTATACTGATGCATCACATCAGGGGTTAGGATGTGTACTGATGCAACATGGAAGGGTGATTGCTTATGCCTCGAGACAATTGAAGACCCATGAGAAGAATTATCCTACTCATGATTTGGAAATGGCTGCAATTGTTCATGCTTTAAAGATTTGGAGACATTACTTATATGGTGCTAAGTGTGAGATTTTTACTGATCATAAGAGTTTGAAATACCTTCCCACTCAAAAGGAGTTAAATTTGAGGCAGAGACGTTGGATGGAATTCCTTAGTGACTACGATTGCACCATTAATTATCATCCAGGGAAGGCCAATGTCGTTGCTGATGCCCTTAGTAGGAAAAATGTGGGTGAATTACAGTTTCTAAGAGTCAGACAGAAGATGTTCGAGGAGTTAGCGGAGTTACGATTGACCTTTGGGATATCTGTCGAAGCAGGCCTTCTTGCTCATATTAAGGTTCGACCTACATTGTTGGATAGACTTAAAACAGCCCAGGGTGAGGATGATCAGTGTGGGAAGTGGAGATCGGAGATTTCTAAGGGGGGACTTCCAATTTCAGATTAAGTTCAGAGGATGTATTACTTTTGGGGGATAGAGTTGTAGTACCACATTCGGGATCGCTCAAACGGGAAATCTTGGATGAGGCCCATGATGCTCCATATAATATGCATCCAGGGAGCACCAAGATGTATCAAAATCTGAAGAAAAATTATTGGTGGCCAGGAATGAAGAGAGATATTGCAGAGTTTGTATCTCGGTGTTTGATTTGTCAGCAAGTTAAAGCAGAACATCAACATCCAGCCGGATTACTCCAGCCTCTACCTATACCAGAGTGGCCATGGGAGAATATTGCAATGGATTTTGTAGTTGGATTTCCGAGGACACGGAAGGGTTTCGATGCAATTTGGGTGATAGTGGACCGATTATCTAAGTCTGCTCATTTTCTACCGATTCGAGTTACATGGGGACCAGAAAGACTAGCAGAACTGTATGTGGAGCAGATTGTGCGGATACATGGAGTACCGACTACAATTGTATCAGATAGAGATGCCAGATTTACTTCTCGTTTTTGGCAGAGCTTCCAGAAGTCGATGGGATCGAAGATTACTTTGAGCACAGCATTCCATCCTCAGACTGACGGACAGTCAGAACGAACTATTCAGACATTGGAGGACCTACTGAGATCATGTGTTTTGACTTTTGCTGGAGGATGGGATGGTCACCTTCATTTGATAGAGTTTGCCTACAACAACAGCTTTCAAGCAAGTATCGGTATGGCTCCATTTGAGGCATTGTATGGGAGGAGGTGTAGAACCCCTGTTTGTTGGGGGGAAGTTGGAGATAGACAGGTTCATGGCTCAGAATTGATTAATTTGACATCCGATAGAATCAGGCTGATTCGATCTAGACTGTTAGAGGTGCAGAGTCGACAGAAGAGTTATGCCGATCGTAGGAGGAAAGACCTCGAGTTCCAAGTGGGGGATAGAGTCTTTTTGAAGGTCTCTCCTTGGAAAGGAATTTTGAGATTTGGTCGAAAGGGAAAGTTAGCACCCCGCTATATTGGTCCTTACGAGATATTGGAGAGGTTGGGCAAGGTGGCTTATCGTCTGGCATTACCACCAGAGTTAGAAAGGATTCATAATGTATTTCATGTGTCGATGCTGAAAAAGTACGTACCAGATCCTACTCACATCCTGGAAAATCAGCCGGTCGAGTTGAGTGAGAGTATGACTTATGAAGAAAAGCCTGTGAAGATTGTAGAACGAAAGGTCCAAGAGTTGAGATCCAGACGGATTCCCCTTGTAAAGGTTTTATGGACTAATCATCATATTCGAGAGGCAACATGGGAATTGGAAAAGGATATGAGAGAGAAATATCCAGATCTATTTGAGGATTTAGAAATTTCGGGGACGAAATTTTTGTAAGGTGGGTAGATTGTGATAATTGAGTGAGTAGCTGGCAATCACTAAAAAAAAAAAAAATATATTTATTGTTATCCTTACCTGCTTATATTGGTGTGCGCTTTCGTAAGGAATCATTCAAAAAAAAAAACAAAAACAAAACTTTCTTCCTTCTCTCTCTCCTATTTCATTTTCTTTCTCGCCAAACTTCAAATCGTCGCTGATGTGTCTCCGTTGGTCGGTTTTCTTCACGCGCCGGACCGCCGCGTAGCTGCCGCCGCCAGCTTTCCGTCGCCGCCAAGATCGATCCCAGAAGACGTCGGACGCGCCGCCACGCGCCTCCAGAGCAGGACGCCACGTCGCCGTTTCTTCTGCTGTTTCCGGCCGTCTCCGGCCACTTCTGACGACCACCTCCGGCGAGTGAGCACGTTTCAGGCCGAGACCTTTCCAACGCCAGTGGTCACTTCCCGATCCGACATCGTTTGGGTTGTTTTCCGTGTTATAGCTTCGGTATTTCGGGATTTGTGTTGGGAGTGAGATCTGACCGTTGGATCGACGATCCGATCGCATCAGATTATTGCTCTTGAAATTTCGAGCGTTTTGATATATATATTCGCCGTAGAAAATATTTGGTTGTGGGGTCCGCTTTTTGGTGGTGGGGCCCGATCTTTGTTGTGGGGCCCGCTTGCCTCGCTGAGCATCCTAATTAGTTCCAGAGCCGTTCGTTGCTGTTTTCTTCTCAGCTTTGTTGTTTGGGAATTTCGGGCTAATAATCGTTATTGACTTTTGCGTGAATCGAGGTAAGTACACTCTGTGGTTATTCTCTTAACATATTGTTTGATGTTTGATGGTTGTTGTGAGAGTCGGTATAAATATATATTATACATATATAATGGTATATTATATAGATATTTGTATTAAATATATCTTGTTGTGATATAATATTGGGATGTAAAAGTATGATAATATGAAATCATGATTACAGAGATGAGATTGATGGATTGGATGTGAGGTGTGATTGTGTTTGATGATGGATGTTGTTGTGTTATGCTGCCGGGTTTGGTATAATAGTGGTCGGATTTGAGATGAGATGTGATGATACCTCTGATGAGATGAGATGATGGAAAACCTTGGAAGTTGTCAGTGAGGACTCTTTCACTGGTTTTGATATGAGGGAGTACAGGGGCTTCCTCTTCGAGTATATTATACTCACATGTTATGAGCTGATATGGTTGGAAACCTTGGGAGTTGTGATTGAGATACTTTCCCACTGGTTTCAATCCTCTGTTATACTAAACCCGGATTAGCAACCATGTTTGATGGATGGTTGTATTGTTGTGAGATGATTGTTGTGATAATATTATAACATATGCTATTTTCATATATTTAATATGCTTATATATATAACCCTATTTTGTTGGTGAGGTCGTGTTGAGAGGATGAGTGTTACTTGCTGAGCTTTTTAAGCTCACCCCTCTTCCCTAACATTTCAGGTGATCCGCCTGCACAGTAGTAGCAGTACCAGAGTTGTTCCACGTGCCACAGTTGTACTTTGGGTTGGACCAGACATTAGTGTCATCTTTTGTATTTATTTTCTTGTATTGTGTTGTAAAACCACAACAGTTGTGTATACTGTTTGATTTGTAATAAGTGATGTAATATTTGTGTGCATTTGATTGATTGTCTGACATATAGTATGCTCGAGCTGAAGAAGTCTTCGAACCTCTTTCTAGGGTTGGGCCCGCCCTAGGGAGGGGGTCGTGACACATGTAGCCGACCCGACCAGTTCATGTGAAGACCGACCACTTTGGTTCAGATGACCGAGCACTATAGATGTCAACAAGAGCACTCTCAGCATAAAAGATTGTCATGGCCGACCTCATTAAGACCGACCAGACAACGGACCGCGTTCAAGACAACAGCACCCCATTCTTATGGATAAGATAAGGAATATATCCTACTCTCGCAAGGAGAATGAGTCAGAATCCAAAAGGGAATACGGAAGAAGAAGGCAGTACCGGATCAGGAAACCCTACAAGAAGAGAAGATTGAGTCCAAATAGGATTTCTTATGCAAATAGGAGTCTGATTTCTGTATTATTATAAATAGGAGGGTAGAGCATGTGTAAAAGACATCTGAAAATCATCACAAGAGTGAGAGATTAGAATCATAGAGCTCTGATTTGTAAAAGCAAGGAAGAGACTCGAGGAGTGTATTTGAGTAATAAAAAAGCACCACCCTGTTCTTGCCCGTGGACGTAGGTCGGATCCCAAAATCCACCGAACCACGTTAAATCACCTTGTCTGATTGGCGTATTTTCTTGTTTTCCGCTAAATTTGCCTTTGGTCCCCCATAACCAAACAAATTCACAGTTGGAGGAGGATTTCCTCGGGAGTGATATTCCAATATTACCCTGAGACCAAAATCCACCGTCAACAAAATTTTTTGAATATTTTTCAAAATTTCAGAATTTTCCCTGACATCAAGGCAGATAACAATGCTCTTATGCCAGCATTAAGACTCAAAATATTGATCTACTATGCGTAAATAAACTGAATTGCATGCTAATGAAATTTTCGATTCTTTTGAGTTCTCAAAAACTCCAACTGATGATGATGTTTAATACCAGCAAACGATTTCATGGAATCTTTAATCCTAGTGACCCCAAAAAATTATCTACTACCTTTTATATAACTTCTTCCATCAAGACGTTATTATCATGGGAATTTATGGGAAATTACTGGTGATGGGCAGTTGCTAATGAAAGATATGGGTAGTTATCTAAAATGAACAAAATATTTACATATTTGCCAAATGATCCCAACCTCAGTCTAATACCAAACCTAAGAGCTATAAAGATCACAAGCCTAAACTAAATGCTGCTATTTTATGATGTAATTTTATGTTTGAGTGATATGGTGTCACCAATACATACTAATTTTTTCCTTATTATCTTGATGCTTGTGTGCTTGTCTTTTAATGTTGCTTTAGGGAGTCCTGTAGACACTGTATTTTTATGCAAAGCCCGATAATGAGTTTTTTACAATGAAACTCTCTGAAAATTGGGAAATTATATATAAGTATGAATGCTAGGAAGGAAAATGAACTCTAAAGAACATAGTCAAAAGCCAGATGGACATCACTTATATCATTGTCCGACCTACCTTATCTCTAACCAGAACATCCGACTGGATATGACTTAAAAATCCTACAGCCGGCCAGACATGACACAACTATCAGTGAACGAGCATATTGTCAGTTACTGAAGTTAACTGGCTTGATTATGTCCGGTCGGACATATAATTCAGATCTAATAGTCGATCGGACATGTATCGAGTTGTCAAGACACTTGCAAAATTAAAATAGCTGGGATCACAAGCTTGATTACGTCAGGCCGGAGGTACATCTTAAACCCTAAATCCGGACAGACATAGTTCGAGATATGTCTGAAATTTTTATTGCTAATCACTCGGGACAAATTAGAGGAGAATGGGGGATCCTGCTCCCCTTTCCATCTTTAGAACCCTATGTTTCACTATAGAAGGGAAACTAGTAATTAAAAAAAGAGGTTCAGATTTATCAGAAAGCAACATCGCTATAACCCTAAAACAATGGAGAGAAAAAGAAAGAGAAAACAACACCAATTCTTGGAGTTCCTTTCCCATGGTGCGAGTCCAACATCGACTCTGATTTCAGAAAGGGTATTCTTAGCCATAACATACGTAAATGTACGACTTGAAAGCACTTTTTATTTGTTTATAATGCTTTTGGAGTTTCTGTCTTTGACACAATATCTATGGCTGAACGTACATTACGTACGACCAGACATACACACATCCGACCGAGTGTAGATTTATCCAACCATGCTCATTGTTTTTTGTATTTTACTGCTTGTTTAGTCATTTTTACGTTAATCGTCATTATCTATTTAATCTTTATGCATGTTCAGTTGTTTGTTTTACTGTTTAATATATGATATGCATGTATTGTTTAAGATATTATTAATATACATGTAATATTATTTACTGTTTGATTTGCAAATAATGTCCTGCTTGATATATTTTATGTCCATCCAGACATATTATATATCCGGTCGTATGATCCCCGTAGTATATAGGATGGAAACCCGGACATAAGTTTCACAACCGATTTCGAATGGACGGTAATATGGTCTCACTCGGGGTACAAATCCATGCACCACTGGGAGATGACCATTTCGTTATATATGTTTATTATATTTGTTCATGCATATGTATGTTCGCGTTTCTGGACTACGCAGTATGTCCGACCTAACTTCACTCAAGTCTGGCCGAAGGTTGATAACTACATCTGACTTGCTTTATTCCATATCCTACTAACTTTAGGACATGTCCGGTTAGGCTTCTCTGAGGCCTGGCCTATGAGACCCATTTCAGTAAGAGATATTTATGTATTTTCTTATCAATTATTGTAATAATATAGAGATATTTATTTATTTTATTTATTGTTATTTTATTATTCATGTTTGCACACTTGTATGCTTTTAAATTGTTTTTGTGTGATATTGCATTATAAGATGCGGAGATACCTCTTTAGAGAGTAAATATTATAATGACATCAGTAAGAGACCATTCTGAACCCAAACGGATTTAAGGTTAGTCCCTGCGAGGGATGTAATGTTGCCCTAAATAATTTCCAGTGTTTCATACTAGGTGGAAATTCCATTATTCTCCAGTTAGTTCCCCACGAGATTATCTGTACTCTCTACAAATTGCGAGGCCAATAATTCAATGATCTCCGACGTTAGAGATAAACCCCGCTTCTCTTCTACAGTTCCTTAAATCAAATTTAGTTCCTTGAAATACATTTCTTTGTATCAATCATCAAAAGAAAGAAGCTCACAATCAATTCTTTGAAAATACAATTGTTTGCTTACAAGGTCATAAGCTACGTTATAATTCTGTTGAGCTATCATCCCTATTATAGACAAATATTTAAACCTTTCACCATTAAAATCACTTGGACCAACAGCCAAGCAAAAAACAGAGGCAGAATCCTGGTAAAACATACTTTCAACATCAAGAACCAAATCTGTCCCGCCGGAAAAATGAAACGCCATCGCCGGAAACCCATGAAGATCTCGACTAATGTTCCCGGAAAAGCATAAATGCCACGCTGGCTCCTTCAGGAACCTCGGCAACAGCCCTTCGAACAGATCTTCGATTTCTTTGCGAAGTGTTTGATATGCACTTGGGACTAGCCAAGTTAATGTAGTACCAGAATCAATGAACACTCCATCGTCGGCCGAAATATCTTTTTTCTTGAATATATTTGGATCAATATCAAGCAGTTTCTCCCCAATACTAATTCCATTAAGAGTAACATAATAAGTTCCATCAATGATATTGATTGGAGTTGAATCACCTTCAAGTATTGCTCCTTCACCTAAAATTAACATGTTATAGCTATACTCAAAATTGCTTAAGCTACCAACACAGTATGAAAATTTAGAACCAAAATTTTCTATAAGTGATAAATTGGAAGTTCTTGGGCCAAGTCCAAACACTCCTGTAAATTGTTCATCTTCAAATTTTGCATTGTTATGACTGCACCCAAATGCTACATCATTTACAAAAGTCCTTCCTTCATCTGATGTCTCAAATCTGAATTGATCAATGCCAATGGTTCCTTGTGAATCAGGACCGTTTGTATATTGAATTTTGTACAAGCATTCATCAGAAAATATGCTGCAATCATTTGCGCAGTAACTTGAGTCACAAGGCAATGCAGCATATGTGAGTGACTTGGAAGGGTCAAAAGCTGTAGCGCCACATTTATCACAAGGCTGACATTTAACCCACATGAGGCTACTTCCGGTGTCCAAGACGGCGAGCTGAGGAACGGGCGGCTGGCCGATGGAGAAGTTTACATAGAATATAGGAATACTAGAGATTCCGGGATGAAGATGAGCTCGAGTGTCATGAGTTTTTATAGATGATTTTTGGGACAGATGAATGAAACGAGTCATTGATGTGTTTAGAGCTCGTTGAGCTTGTGCTTCAATGGTGTCATTAGGATTGTAGAAGACATAATCTCGGTGAAGAAGCTTGGTGACCAAGCGTTTTGGTTTTCCGGCCAAATGGGTGCTTGTGAAAGGTAAGGGAAAGAGTAAAACAAGTAACAATATTGCATTTAAGGTTGGCATGATCATAGCATGCAAAAGGAAATTAATATGAATCTCTTGGTATGAAAGTTTTAGTTGGGTGACAGGAATACTTGAAAGGGAAAACAGAAAGAGAAAGAATGAAACATATTAAGATGATGATCAAGATAGAAATAGATTTTATAAATTGATATTAATTTATTGTAAGTAAAAAAGTGGAGTAAAGAGAAAAAATGTGAATACAGGAGAAGGTTAGGTCTCCTCTTGCATGGTTAATTAATTAAAGAGAAAGGAAGTGTATGGATTGAGTTTTTCTAAATAAAATATTATTTTGTAGAAAATTATTATTTGGAGGAGTAGTTGACACCTACTCTCATCCTCAAGTTTTTTTGGATTTGAGGTGCTGTATTTGACTATCACTAAGTAATTTTTTTTTATTATCACAAATCAATAATTATATAATATATATATAATTTATTATTATTTAACACGTGTGATAATATATTATTTAATTATTATATAAATGACGTAAGATTATTATTGTATAATATAATTTTTCCGAACGCCAACAAAGATTTTCTCTCTTAATATATAACTCATATAAAGTCGGCCCGAAAATTTACATCACCAAACCAACCACGCTCCTTGGGGATACCTGTTTTCTAATCATTAGAAGTAATTGACTAAAATATATGAAAGAAATCAGGCATAAAAATCAAACACCTCATTACTTGGTTAATTAGTTAAACATGCATACTCTAATAAATCTCAATTATTTTGCAACAAATATTTTTGCGGTGGGATGTCATCAAACCAATATTGATAATTTACAAATTGTGTACATCATTGCTTCAAATTGATAGTTCAGGTTCAGGGCTCTCATGTGTGTGGAAATATTTTATTTCGTAGTGGATTTTTCGAACTTACATTCAGTGGGATTCAAATCTTAAATTTGAGAATGAGTAAATCATTCACGCCCAAAACATTTATCATAAAGACAACCCTTTTGATTTACAATAATAGTTATCAACATATTTATCAGTTAATTTGTACACTATTATATAATGAGATATTTTTAAAAGGAATTAAAAAAAAAAACTTTTACGTTTCAAAATCATTGTCCAAAATTTACTCATTTGTCCGATATATCTAACGCCCTATTGATTTTAATTAATTGCTCACCTGATCATACCTCATTTAAACACATTCCTAAGATAAACAAAACTAATAGATTTGAAATATCAAATCATTCATAAATAAAATCCATTAATTTCATTATCTTTTTTGGTAAGCCAGCTCTAATTTTGCTGTCACATTCTAGTTTTCATGCATGAAAAATCATATCCTTGTCTTTGTAACGCTCATCCTCTCCCTTAATTCCCATAATAGCCCTGAATAGAAACAATTATAAATTTATCCCCCCAAGATATATATAAAAAATCAAATGTCATTTCAGTCATTCAACCGAGAATCACAAAGACAAAGAGTTTATTCACATGAAACAAGAAGATAACATGATTAGTATCTCACTTCGAACCAAATCGCAGTAAATAGCTTCTTTCCACGTGTCATGCATAAACTGCTTCGAATAACCCAACCTCATCAAAAAGTTGACATGACAAATAGTCTTTTGCCACGTGATCCCGAACCTCAGTCTATAACCGAACCTAATAGCTATAAAGAGCATAACTCTACAGATCAGTCCACTCATTGCTGTTCATCATTATCGTTCGTGTCTAAGCAATGGCTTCTTCCACATTTTTTATTCTCATTTTAGCCCTCGTGTGTTTATTTTTTACCTCTGAAGCCAAGGAAAATCTTGTGGGGGGCAAAGAAAATTCATGGACCATTCCTCCATCTCCTGATTTCCTCAATCTTTGGGCAGAAAAAATGCGGTTCAAAATTGGCGATTCTCTCAGTAATTTCTCTTCAAATTCATATAGCATTGTAAATCACTTATAATTTTCAATCATTTGAGTTTTATCATATTACTAAGTAATGATACATCTGCCTAACATAATTATTAATTCTTAACTTATTATCCGTTATGTTACGAGTTTGAATCTCAGTTAAAAAAAGTAAAAATAAAGTTTGAACCCTTCCAACAATCTCTGTAAAAAAAAAAAGTAACAGTTACAAAGATGTGTAATTCAATTTCTTAAGAGTCTCAGTGTCTTGTATTCGAACACTCATGTCGTGGATAAATTTTTGGTTAATTTATTCTTTGCACACAATCCCATTTTGAGATTTTCCATTTCATGCATTTGTTATGTAGATTTCCATTACCTTTAATACTAGAAATTTTTTTTTTTTTTTTTTTTTTGGGTTCTTAGTATTTCAATACGATGGCAAGACTGATTCAGTGCTTGAAGTGACAAAAGATGATTATGAGAGCTGCACAAAAACGAAACCAATCAAAGAATACAAAGATGGAAACACAAAGATATTACTGAGCAGCCCTGGGCCACGTTTCTTCATCAGTGGCGCCGACGAGCATTGTCAGAAAGGAGAGAAGGTTGTGGTGGTGGTCTTGTCTGACAAACACAAGCCGGCGTCTGCTCCGGCGTCTGCTCCTGCGCCGGCTCCCATTCAAAACAATGCTGCTGGTCATCGCTTGAAGATAGGGTTTGTGGGTGGAATAATAACTCTACTAGTGTTTCCTTTGCTTTAAGATAAAATAAGATCTTTTGATATTTGAAAGAGAGAGATCACTAATGTGTTTTGAGATATTTTTGGATTATGTTACTATGTTTGGAGGATTTTCAAATAAATTCTTATGTTCATATTTGGTATTGTGATAATATTAATTTATTCTTATTGTTATTTGTTTTTTTCATGATTCAATTTTTTTTTTCTTTTTTTACCTGAAAACGAAGTTTATTTATTTTGTTTTTCAGTATGTTAATATTTAAATGTCAAGTAATCAATTTAAATTGTTGTGTTTGCCCCACCTGTGTAATCGGATTGGTAAAAATAAATATTTTCATGACAAATTTTCAGGTTATATTGTTTGTAATAGTTGTTCAAATTTTATTCAAATCCAATTGTTATAAGATCTTATAGAATATTGATACTTGAAAAATTTATACTAAACGAGCCTTTAACTTAGATGGAAGGAGGTGAGATGCATGGTTAGGTAAAAAAAAAATAAAAATCAAATACTAAATATAATTTAATGCTTATTAAGTGTATGAAATATATGAAAGATAAAAATTTAATGCATATTAAATATATGAGTAATATCACATGAAAATTCTCTTTACATAAAACTTTTTTTAAAAAAAAACATTTTACATAAACTTAAATTATAGAAACGTTTCTTTTACTTAAAAGGGCCAAAAAAAATGATAGAAAAACAACTATGAAATGGGCATAAATTGGGCCACCATTTAACTCCAATATTTCAATCCTCTTTCGGGCCTGGATAAAGCCCATTAACAACTTTGAGAAGACGAAATCTTCTTCTTCTTTTCTGTATTCATTCCCTCTTATCTTATAATTCAATGGAGTTAAAAAGCGCTGTGAAAGCTCAACGAACACCACAACATTTCTCTTCATTTTAACACTGTAAGCTCTCTCTTTCTCTTCACTGTATGCTTCATTTTTTATTTGTTATCTAAACTGTCATCGACTTTTTTTTTTCAGGCAAAGACTTAAAAAAAAAAAAAAAAAAAAACCCATTTTGGTAAAATGGATTTATTATCATGTGGTAAAGTTACAATTTTTCCACAACCCAAAGCGGGAACCACCATTCTCATTCAGAATTCACGAATTAACCTTCACTCAGGTCTTAGCTCTCTTCATTCTTTGAAGGTATGCACATTCTGAAGTTCGTACATTTTTTAATTATAGTTTTTCATTTCTTTTTTAACTTAAATTGTATTTGTTTTTTTTTTTTTTTTCCATTTTGTTTAGGAATTGGTATGTATCAACTCAGTAGCATTTATTTTTTCAATTAGTTATCTGAAGAGTTAGCTAGAATTGATTGTGCGTGTGATGAGTAATTTTGGGCCTGTTAAGGATTGAGACTTTTAATCCACATCTGCTGTGGAATGGGATCACTAGACATGTATAAGTAGCTGGGTGAACGGTAAACATAATGAAACGCCTTAGTTGTTGTGCTTTCAAACTTAAGTTAAAAAACAGTTAGATAAATTTGAGATTCTGAAATTCCTCGATCAAGTTTTAAATTTTGTGTCATGTAGTTTAATTTTATTTGGCCTCACCTAGTTTTTATTCAATTGGAGAGATGATACAATCGCATTGCAGAAGCAGCTTGGACGTGGATTGCCTTCTATTGTATACAGTCAGATGTGGGGTTATTATGCTAGTATGTGATTTGTTGCCTCGCAGGCCAACTTTAGGCTCTGCTGCTATATAATCTGATATTGGCTTTGCTAAAAGTTTTGATAACTATCAATTTCTGAGGGTTTACTGGATAATTGTAACCTTATGAAGTTTCTATAAAGTTTCCGTGTTTATTTATTTATTTTTTTGTTTTAACATTTTTGTTGTAGCTTAGTAGCGGAAAACTTAAACTTCAATTAAAGTCTAGAGTTCCATCGAAAAGGTTGAATCAGCCATATGCTTTGGCCGCTAGAAAGGATTATCCACAAAATGCAGATTTACCTCGGCGGTACTCAAAGAGGGAAAAGAAACCATTTCCAATCCCTATAGTGGAGCTGAGGCGAGCTGCTAGAGAGAGGGCCAAGAATCGGAGTGGCCAACCCAGAAGACCAGCCCCACCTCCGAAAAGAGGATTGCTGGTTAAGAAACTTATACCAGTGGCCTATGATGTATTAAATGCAAGGATTATATTGATTAACAATCTCAAGAAGCTCTTGAAAGTTGTGCCTGTGCATGCATGTGTGTAAGTTTCTGCATCTTCGTCATTAGTTTCATCTTTCTTATTGTTGGTTGGTGGCAAAGTTGACTCATGGGAATTGGGAACTATCTTGGAATCTAATTTTGCAGCTGCTTGGTGATTGGTAATTTTAAGGGAACTTTTTAACTTCCCTCTTTTATAAATTATAGAATTGAACTAATTTGTGACTAATTTGTGTGTAACCTCATGAGTTATATTGTACCTAAAATATTCCTATTTACTGCTGGCTCAGAAATAATAAATTATAGTTAAACTAGTGTCATGAGTGTCGTCGCTTTTGACCCTTGTAAACGTGAAAGGCGTCAAATTTCTGGTAGGTTTATGACCATGCACAAAAACGATCATGTACAATTTTCACATTCCTTTTTCTCATTATTCACATTGTCATAAAAAAGAAAGTGGTATATCTGAGGCTCTAATTGATTCATTTCTGGTAAATCTTTTGTACATATGATTTGGATTTCTATGTATGCTGTTTAGAGATTATGAATGTGTGGCATGTCAAATCTTGTATGTCAGAGTCTCTTCTTGAACACAACTACGGTTGAATTGTTTCTCTTGTAAGCAATCTCTCTATTAGGCTCTGCCTCATAATACATTTGCTGTTCGGCAGATTTTGTAATGAAATTCATGTGGGACCTGTTGGACATCCTTTCAAGTCATGCAAAGGCCCAGATTCTGCCTTCCGCAAGGGTCTTCATGAGTGGACAAATGCGGTCCTTGAAGATGTACTCTCGCCAGTTGAAGCATACCATCTCTTTGACCGCCTTGGAAAGCGTATTCGTCATGATGAAAGATTCTCAATTCCCCGAATTCCAGCACTAACCGAGCTTTGCATCCAAGGTGGTGTCGAAATTCCTGAATTTCCTGCCAAAAGGAGAAGAAAGCCAATTATCCGCATAGGAAGAAAAGAATTTGTTGATGCAGATGAAAGCGATCTACCAGACCCTGATCCACCAGTTCCACATGAACCAATATTAACTGAAATATGCGATTCAGAAGTAGTATCTCCATCCAATGAAGAAGAAATAGTTCAGCTTGCTGAGGAAACACTGCAAATATGGGAAAAGATGAGGGGAGGAGCCAGGAGACTAATGACGATGTACCCAGTAAGGGTTTGTGGATATTGCCCGGAGGTGCATGTGGGTCCATCTGGACACAAGGCACAGAACTGCGGCGCCTTTAAGCACCAACAACGCAATGGACAACATGGTTGGCAAGCAGCAGTTCTCAACGACTTGATACCGCCAAGATATGTCTGGCATGTTCCTGATGTGAACGGGCCACCATTGAAATGGGAGTTGAAAAGCTTTTATGGTCAAGCCCCTGCCGTAGTAGAAATCTGTGTTCAGGCTGGGGCAGCTGTGCCAGAAAGATACAAGCCAACCATGAGGTTAGATGTCGGGATCCCTACAAGTGTTCAGGAAGCTGAGATGGTTGTTTGAGTTGATTAATACACATTATTCTCATCCTTCTCATTTAAAACCAAAGGTAAAGTGTATGTGGAGTGTCTTGAAATGAAATGCTACAAGAGTTTCGTGCTTAATATAGATGGTAGTAATTTTATGTTCTTAGTTTTTTTAATAATGTCACAATGAACCATGATAGAGGGATGGTATTGATGCATGCAAGTTAGGCTTGTAACGAACATAGACCCGTTAAACCTACAGCTACATAAGTATCTTATGTGCTAGCCTCGAGCTAAGTGTCAACATGGTTGGTTAGGAAGGAAGTCTAAGACTCTCTGACATAGAGCTCACTTTGATAATTTCTGTGAATGGCCTCCATATTAAGACTACTAGGTGTTGGACCAGCAAGTGAAGGGGCGTTTTGGCCGAACTCGCATTGCATACATTCTTGGTATATCCTTGGAATTTAATATATTTCATAATCTCAAAAAGATTAATAAAAATGAAAAGAGAAAAAAGAAAAAATTGAAGTTGTCACTACGGTCGTTATTTAAACACAAATTGGAATATAGGCGCTGTGTTTTGAAAAATCATATTTTTATCAACTCCGTGTCCGCTACGTTACTGGACCCGCACTCTAGATCTACGTGATAAACGAGCCACCGCTTTCACTGCTACGATGGTCGAGACTAAAAGAGTTCTACGTGTCTATTTTTAACACATTAACTATACGTATTTATCAACGTGGCATACCGAACTGAATACCAACGTTTTCACAAGTCACAACCAAGGGTTACTTGTAACTTGGAAAAATTGATTTAACGTAGGAAAAATGTTTGATTAATAAAAAAAAAAAATTGATTTTCGTAGTTTTTTTAGAAATTATATTTTATAATGATCACCTTTATTTTATTAACATAAAATAAAATTACATTCCATTAGTAAATCATTTATTCGGAGGGAAAAATAACGCGCCCCACGTTTTCACAGCCCTTTGTATAGTTTCCATCCCCACGTTTTCAGAGAAAACCACACTGAAGCAGAAAGAAGAACTCTGTTCCATATCCAATAATCAAAGTCTGAATTTTGTTTCAATTGGGGAAAAAAACGCAGGGAGAGAGAGGAGATATTAAACGCACTTTCGTTGCTTCTTCAATGGAAGTCGCTGCTGCTTATCCTTCCTTCACTCCAATTCATATGCGTAAGCTCTCTCTTTTTTATATGTGAAAGTGAAAGAAGCATCACTCTTTTATTATTTTTATCTCTATAATAAAATTTTCTTATTTTTCCTGTTTATCATTTTCTCCAGGTTCTAGAAACTCTGCGTATTCCTCTTTGTCGCTGGTAAATTAAGATTCCTTTTTATTTTTCTCTGTTTTTGGTCTGTGACAGTGAAAGGGAGAGAATTTTATGCCTTTTTTTAAATAGGAATCCGAACAGAAGATTTGGTCAAGTTTCTTCACAAAAGAAGATTTTTTGAGGAATATTAATAATAATTTACTTAAATTATGCTTGTTCAAAGGATTTTCTGCTCGTTCTGTGTGTTTAATGTCAGTGTGGACTGGAAATTATATGATTTCAAGATCCTCTATGGTTACAATTTTCACTTCTTGCAGTTGTGCGCTTATAAAGGGCATGGGCGTTCCCCATATAATCAGGCATTTTTGAGAAATTCATATAGTTGTAAGTAACATACATTTTTTGCTTATAGTTTTACTTCACTTTTGATCGCTGACTAATCATATGTTGCATTTCAATTTTCTCATATTTTCCAATGTTATTTGTGCCATGCCCAACGTACGAATTTCATTGAATACATGCTTTCATGATATGTTGGATTAAGTGTATGTCGAAGAAATTACCTTCTATTGCTTGTATTCTTAATGTTAGCAATTATGCATGATAATGGTCTGTTGGGTTTACTGTAGGTTCAGAGTCCTTTTAATATTAGCAGTTGTATTGTGGTAAGTGCGACACAAAAGGATTACTGATTTCATAACATTACTCTAGTTTTTGTTGTTACTTTTGATGGTTTGGCAGTTTGTCTTTGTGAAATTTGATATATAAGAGTGAGGTACAAGTGTGGTTGGGACATTCATGCTGTTACCAGACATGTAATATAATAAACGGCATTCTTTGTTTATCCTTTATCTGAGTCTGGTAAAGCTGGGTCTTTCTAACCTTTCTGCTTTGTTCTTTCTTTGATAGCTGCACTAAATGGCTTTCAGTGTATCCCTAGGAAGTGCGTTGGTTTATCGTGGCCTAATTTTGATCTAAAACTTAATAGACCCTGTTATGATATTAAATTGCACTACATAAAGGAATTGTCCAGAAATGTAGTTGTGAGATCTGAACTTACTGGAACTGGGACGCCAGATTCTGCCTATCCATTATCAGGTTTCATTGCAAAGCCTTTCAAATCATTTCCTCTCTTTCCTCCTCCTTCCTGCTTATGAAAATTCAGCCTTCTGTCTAATAATTTCTCACCAAACTTTTAAAGTGCAGAACTTAAACTTGGCTCAAAAGTTAGAGGAATATGCTTTTATGCTGTTACTGCTATAGTTGCCATTTTCCTGATAGTGCTGATGCTGGTGGGTCATCCCTTTGTGCTTTTGGTGGACCGGTACCAAAGAAAATTTCACCATTTTATTGCCAAACTTTGGGCAACATTAACTGTTTCTCCATTTCTTAAATTGGAGATTGAGGGGCTGGAGAATCTGCCTTCGTCAGATACTCCTGCTGTATTTGTTTCCAACCATCAGAGTTTTTTAGACATATACACTCTTCTCACTCTTGGGAAAAGCTTCAAGTTCATCAGCAAGACGGGGATATTTCTCTTTCCTGTCATTGGGTGGGCAATGTCAATGATGGGTGTGATTCCTTTGAAACGCATGGATAATCGAAGTCAATTGGTATTCCTTTTCTTCTTTCTTTCCCATTCTAGTTGAAGCAGTTGTGGTTATTTAATTTTTTTAGGGTAGTTTGCGAGCTTCTAAACCGTGTTATAGCGTCCTTGGATTTGAAATTTTTTATTGGTTTTCTGGTATAGGAATGCCTTAAGAGATGCATGGAACTTATGAAGAAGGGGGCCTCTGTATGTTTCTTTCCAGAAGGAACACGGAGTAAAGACGGAAAATTAGGTGCTTTCAAGGTGAGCTGGCGAGGTCATGTTGGGACTTCATCACGCATTATTACTTTTTAGCACTCCATTTATGCTTCGTATTTTCTTTTTTTGTTCTCTCTGTTTAAAATTAACGGCAAGCATGAGGATTAGAGCAAATTGGAATCCTGCTTATGTTAGCTAGTGATGCTTTTTTCAGTCACAAATAATACAGGATTCAAATGTAATGTAGTTTTATTATTCTTACATTTTAGTGAATACAAGACTTTGTTTTTATTGAAGATTTGGGGTGGATTTTTGAATGATAATAATTTTCTATGAAATTCATTTATTTATCTTGCTGGTGATATACAGAAAGGTGCATTC
Source organism: Zanthoxylum bungeanum (assembly GCA_019454045.1). NCBI lineage: Eukaryota > Viridiplantae > Streptophyta > Magnoliopsida > Sapindales > Rutaceae > Zanthoxylum > Zanthoxylum bungeanum. The sequence continues at coordinate 55,036 of SKCR01027495.1, read as the reverse complement.
AGCGTTGCGGCAAAAACTGGAGTCCCAGTGGTGCCCATAACCCTAATGGGAACTGGCAAAATCATGCCATCAGGAATGGAGGGTATCTTGAATGAAGGATCCGTTAAAGTGGTTATTCATAAGCCTATTCAAGGATGTGATGCAGGAGTGTTGTGCACTGAAGCTAGAAATAGAATTGCAGATACACTCAGTCTTCAAACCTGAAAAATTTACAGCAAAAAACTATACTTGTCTCTACAGCTCAACACTTAATTCCTTGCTACACAGATCAAAGATATATAACCAGAAAGGTACAATTTTATTTCTCCCTTGTGCTTTTCATCATACACAATTGAAGTAAATGTTTATGACTTATTTCTAATAATCTGAAAACATCAGTACTGGAGCCTTTACAACAAAGCTATTTACATTCATATCGTTTACAACTCGTATGTGATAATATTGTAACAACTTTTCCCCAAGAAGTTTGGAGTTTCAAAACCGATGTCTTGCACAGACGTTTCTCTACGCATTCAAATTTTGTGAATGGAATCTGTATTGATGTTTAATATCTGCATTTTTATTGCATGTTATATTCGTGTAGTTTAAGAAGCTTCATATACATGATATGCTATTGTTTTTCCTCTTTCCTGCAGGTCTGTACATCGCCAAAGCAAAAGCCACCTGCTATTTTGTTTGCTGTAACAGCTCATCTTTGGAACAACCAGCTGACCCTTTCAAACTCAAGTACATGAACTGTGCTCTGGCCGGGGACTGGCTACGGAATAAAATTTTAAATTTTTTTTATTGGCCTTGTTATTTGTATTTGATAATCTCATTTTTGGACTGTCACGATTAGGCAATGAATGATTTAAGACATTTTTTTTCCCTAACACAGTTGGCTAAGCTTAGTTTACATTCCTGTCAGACTATATCAATGGCTTCAAAAAGATTATTGGGTTCACGTTGAAAAACAACTGATTGATGACCGAGGAGGATGTGTAGATGGAACTTTTAGAAAGCAATAGTTTATAATTTTTAAAACAGATTAATCAAAGATGAATGTTTTAATTGATTTTTAATAGAATTTTACTTTTATGTAATGAATAAAAACATTCCTTTCCCTTTGTGAATGCCATCGTGGCTAGCTTAGCCAAGTAACTTGATCTGTGCCATCGAGACTAGAAAGAAAAAAAAAATGATAACAAATATCAAAGACTCGAACAAATAATTAAAAGTTATAGAGAATTTGGGCATCACAATAATATTAATAATTTTGCATTTTATAAGCTTAATATTTTTGTAATAAAAAAGCCGCGAACGGCAAACTCATCGAGGAAAACGCGGGGGCCAAAATCGTCATTACACATTTTTGACCATTATCCTTTTTTCTTCTCTTTTCGCGTTGACTTTTATTTTCTCTTCCTCTTCCCTCAGAGAGCATGCAAATCTCTCAAATCTTTCGGTTGAAATTTCTTTAAATTGTGAACTGAAATTTAAAAAAAAATCAAAATTTTTTAACTGTAAGTTTCTCTTTCTTTTGATTTTCTTATTTCTCTCCAATTTCATGACGATCTGAAACTATTAGTTATAAATTGTTCTGTTGCAGGAATTTTATTTACCTTAATCTTGCTGTATCATAGCTGAATTTGTGTTAGATTTTAGTATAATTTCGTTATTTGAGTTCTAAACGATTGTGATTTTAATCTATGAAGTGAACTGACTTTGTTATGAGTAAATGAGTTTAATTTTGGAAATTTTCTTTTACGAAATAAATAATTGCATTTAAGTTATGAAATTTAGTGTTCCTAGTGGACGAGAGAAGTGATTGACAGTGGAGAAAGCATAGAAATTGTTGCCAAAGTTTTAGAAAACAAAAGAATAATAATAGTAAGATTAGAATCAGGTTATAAGTATTTTGGGGATCTAACAGATCTAAGAGGTTGGTCAAATTTTTTATTAGTGAAATACAAAATTTGGAAGATGAGGTTGATTTAGTAGTGTGCATAAGATAGTGAGTGGTAAGAAAGTACTGTGTGTTAGTAAAACAGGGGTTTAACTTTTGAATAAATTTGTGTTATTCTTCGGTATCATGGGAACCTCTTTATGCAATACTCTGAGCGGGTAGTCATGGAGTGTGGCATTGATGAGGGCATGATTTGTAGGAGAAGTGTTTTTTTGGGTTATCTTTTTAGGGTGATGCTAGTGTCAATTTGAAGAGAGGAAGTAGATTTGGAACTTCTGTTGTGGTTAGAAGTGTAAGTTATGAACAGCCATGTGAAGGGTTATGAAACTCGAATAGTAGTAGCTTGAGCAATCATTTATGATACAATTCTCTTGTGCTTGCTTTACTGTCAACAACCTGGCCAGTACAATATAACTCCGATCCTATTGCTTTTTGAACATTTCTATTTACTGAAACAGGGAGGTTCAAGTTGATATTTAATTGTTGGGTTGGGTTTTAGTGTTAACCTTGTTTAAATGACCCGCATACTGAGCCATGAAGATGATGTCATTTGTTGTCAATTTATATTTGCTTTAGTAAATTCTTTTGTTGGTTTGCAGGGGTATTTATGTGTTCAACACTTCAACTGTAAAAAATGTTCACATCGCATTATATCGATGGTCAGCGAGAGAAATTTGTCAGGTACCATCTAGATTTGGCCTTGGGTGTCCATGAAGGACACACACACACACACATTAAAATTTAAATACTTCTAGTTTCTTAACTCACTTTGTTAGACAGTTTCAGTATCTTCAAGGTTTATTTCACATGTACAATGGAAGTTGATACTGATATTATGATTTATAGCTGCTAAAGTTTGTCTCATTTAGTAGCTATGGTGGATGAATGTTGCCCTCTATTTTAATGTCTTCGATAATGCAAATAATTTGCCTTCCAGATTGGACATTGTGTATCATGACACCATAAACTTGCTTTGCATGACAAAGCAAGTCTGTTCCCCATCTTTTTTTTTTTGCCTCTCCCAAGATCAATGTCAGAATTAGAACTCAATTTAAAGGCATCTAATTCTTGTTTGTTGGTTCTTTTAATCGCTTTTATAGGTTGGAGGACTTGGACTCCAGATTATCATCATCTTCTGATACAGGAGTGACAAGATGTGGGTTCAACATTGAGGGGTTAAGTCGGACTGGTCATGCCAACAATACAACATCTTTCAAGAGAGGAATTAGGAAGGGATCTGAAGGACTTAAGTCAATTGGTCGATCACTTAGATTTGGGGTTTCTAGGGCAGTATTTCCAGAAGATCTTAAGGTGTCAGAAAAGAAGATATTTGATCCTCAGGATAAATTCCTCCTATTCTGCAATAGATTATTTGTAATATCATGTATTCTGGCAGTATCTGTGGACCCACTATTCTTTTATCTTCCTGTCATTAATAATTCATCAATGTGTCTTGGTATAGATCGAAAGTTGGCAATTACAGCAACAATATTGCGGACAATTATTGATGCTTTCTATCTTTTGCACATGGCTCTACAATTTCGAACTGCTTTTATTGCCCCATCGTCTCGGGTTTTTGGACGAGGTGAACTTGTGATAGATCCTACACAAATTGCCAAGCGATACATCCGATGGTATTTCATCATCGATTTTCTAGCTGTGCTTCCCCTACCACAGGTTTAAAACATCACCCCATCTTTTTATTAATTTGAAGGCTGCATGCTTTCTTATTGTCCCAATGCAATTCACTTCGACTTCTTGCTCTTTATTAGTTTCTTGTATTTTCTGTTATGTTTGCCTTACTCTTCTTTCATTTTGTAGCACTAGATCTACAAACATGCATGAGCAGTCTTCTGGTTTCCTTTTTTTTATTTATATGGAAGCTAAATCAGTGTATTATACATTGTAGTCAGTTCATTTTTTCTTATTTGCCTCGTTTCTTATTTGGTTTATGGGAGTTCACTTGCTGAAATCAATATTCTCTCTCTCTCTTTCTCTTTTTCTGAGAGGTCCAATATTGTTAATCTAAAAATACAGTTTAGGAGGTTATCAGTTTCTTTTACTTTCTGCTGCATCTATTTTTAATATAGACATATATATTGCATTTTTGCTGTTTTATATAATCATGTTTTTATTTTGTGAGGGGATGCTTGTCTTTTTTATCAAATGCTCTACCAAAATTCAGTAAATTTATGCATACTGGATAATTACATTTATGGCTCTGTGTTTCTTCATCACAAGCAACTAAAAGCATCCAATTCAAGCTTTTCATTCTTACGGCTTGAAATTGATTATTTCCTTTTTTCAATCACCATTTCTCCTCCACCTCCACACTTCCATCGGTTTGGTGAATAATCCATGACTGATGTTATGCCTTATCATTTTAGACTTGCATGTGAATTAGGAGGTCACTATTTTAAATCTCTACTCTCTAGTATCTTTTATTTTATATTCTCTTTCCCTCTTTGCTAGCTTGAAATGTGATCTAGTTTTAATTTTTACAGAAAATCTGTTGGGGTATTGTTGGCTTCATGCTGCATAATTGTTTATTCATATCCAATGTTGCCTTGTAGTACATATTCATTGTTACTTTCAAAAGTGCGATCACTAAACAGTCCTTTACCTTAATGGCATCACTGTATCATGTTTTGCAAATTTTACTGGAGGTCAATAAATGTCTGTTATAGCTTTCTCATCGGCATTCTTTTTCTTTGATAATTGCAGATTGTTGTTTGGAGATTTCTAATGAGATCGAATGGTTCAGATGTCCTGGCTACAAAACAGGCTTTATTTTTCATTGTTTTGTTCCAGTATATCCCCAGATTACTCCGTATCTTGCCCCTAACTTCAGAGCTGAAAAGGACTGCAGGTGTCTTTGCTGAAACTGCTTGGGCTGGTGCTGCATATTACCTGCTGTTATACATGCTTGCCAGTCATGTAAATCTCTTTTTTCAGTTTGGTATCCTTGTCTGGTTAGAAAAATCCTGTTCATTTATTTATCTTTGCTCACTTTCTTGTTCATTAATAGAATGGTGCTTGATGTGATTTTTCTTGCCACTTGGGATGTATGATGTCTAGATTTTATTATTTGTTCTGATTTCATGCTCTCTTTATTTTCTGACATTTGGTTTTAATAACAGACGTACAATTTTGAGCTCTGATTAGTATATGTGAAAGAAAGTCTTCCATCCCTTTAAATATGCAATCTTTCTGGTTTCCACCATTTGCCATCAATTTTGATTCTATTTAGAGGATGCCAACACGTTGTTTTATCTGAAAAGCGAAAAGGCATAAAAATAAGTGTAATTTTGGAATTTTTTTTTGGCAGGTAGTTGGGGCATTGTGGTACCTATTAGCTCTAGAACGCAATGATACTTGCTGGGGGAAGGCTTGTAGTGAGACTGCAAACTGCAATAAAGATTTCCTGTATTGTGGAAATCAGGAAATGAGAGGTTATGCTCTCTGGCACGACATCAGCAATACAACACTTCAATCAAAGTGCTCAGTAGACGATGATAACCCACCATTTGATTATGGGATCTACACGCAGGCATTGTCATCAGGCATAGTTTCATCTAAGAAGTTTTTCTCCAAATACTGTTACTGTTTGTGGTGGGGGCTGCAGAATTTGAGGTAATAGATCTCTTTTCCATTAAGGTTCTACTTGATTTATGTATTAGTAATAAGTGTCAAGCATCCGATGTTTAGCTTTGAAGATTTAGTTTCCATTTGCTGTCATATTGTGACGCCCATCTTGCAGGGTTCGGGGACTGCAGTCCTAGATATTAATGCACTAAAATTGCTCTGTAGGAACTAGGAAGCGATATGAAAATTTTAGGTCACAATGATTGTGGGTAAAGAAAGTATTAATTCTCTCCAAGTATGTGAGAAACTAAATTTGCAAAGTTCTATAAGCTGCTACTGTGGTGAGAGATGCAAATTTCTCTAGCGCCGTAGATGATGGAATTGTTATATAATAAATTAAAAAACTAGGTTTTCATTTGGGTTATCTGCTGTTTGTGGAAATGGACAAAGGTGGTTGAAGGGCATTTTTGCAATCCAACATGACCATTTTTTTTATTAAGTATTCAATTATCAGACCCAAGTTACATATTCATTGTTCCGATCTTTACTTCCAAAACAACTCTTCTGAAAAGCCTTTAGAAGACCCAGTTGCTACGATCCTACATTGTGCCTGTGTTTCTTTATCTTGAGTGAATTATGATGATTTGTTTTTTTCTGCTAAATATGACCAACTCAGGCTTTATTTTATTTTTATTTTTATACATAATCTATTTCAAAGTTTATGTTAATGCATCAACGTTGTTCATGGTTGCACTTCTTGCAGTTTGTCACAAAGTTGTGGTTCTTTGTTTAGGAGAGTTTTAGTAAACATATTACCTGAGATAGTTTAGTAATGTTATACAAAGTAGGCTACATCTACTTTTTTGATCTGAAGTCGGAAAATATCATGCTGAAATTGAAGTGTTAATCCATACCTATTTTTTCATGATTTCTCTGTAGTACACTTGGCCAGGGGCTTGAAACTAGCACCTTTCCTGGAGAGGTCATATTTTCCATAGCACTAGCCATTTCTGGACTCATTCTCTTTGCTCTTCTGATTGGCAATATGCAGGTAGGTTCTTCACTGTCAGTCGGTTTCATTTAATCTTCTCCCATAAGTGTTGTAATCAGTAAAAAATTTGGAAATAATAATTATTGTTGATCTGAGACAGCTGAAGCTTTTGTGAATTTTACTTGTGTTTATGAGTTAAGAGCAGTGGCCTTGAATTTAGTGATTAAGATCCCCAGCTACAAACTGATCCCAAGAATTGCTTGAAGAAGACTTGACATTTGAATGAGGCTGGAAGATGAATATTTTCCTGAGTTTTGTAAATGTATAAGCATTACTTAGTTTATCTGATGCATGCATTGTCAATATTAAGTGACTGAATTCAATGTCCATTTAAAGGTCAGGTGGGACAAGAAGTTAATCAGGCAGGGGATCATTTGATTTGCTTATATTCTGAGCACGTCGTTTGTTCTTTAATCGAATAATCATTCACATGACTTGTAGAATGTGTAATTATTTTTTCTCTGATTGAGGGTTTCTTCTATTCCATTACTGAAATTTATAATATCAATCAGTGTAATAATGCTGAAAATTCTTACTTTTCCTATTGTGATAGACCTATCTTCAATCATTGACCATTCGACTTGAGGAAATGAGGATCAAAAGGCGTGACTCAGAACAGTGGATGCATCATCGCTTGCTCCCATCAGATCTTAGGGAACGGGTAAGAAGGTATGACCAATACAAGTGGTTGGAAACACGTGGGGTGGATGAAGAGAATTTGGTTCAGAGCTTACCAAAGGATCTTAGGAGAGACATCAAGAGGCATCTCTGCTTGGCTTTGGTTAGGAGGGTAAGCTAATCTGATTTTCTATTGTTTATACTCTTCTGTAAGTAATAGAATTCTTGAATGAATCAACTGAAACATGCTCCACCAGTGTTCATCATACACATCACTCTGCTTACCAATATTTTGTAGTTTGGTCAATTTACACATATCTGAATTGGAGGTACTGTAATATGCTTTAGTTTGTGTTGATTGGTAGAGTAGTTTTCACCAGTTTTCAAATGACAATCATACTGTATGCAGAAGAGATGCACTATGTCAAAATGTTTGGGCAGGATATGATTGCATGTTTTGTGGGAGTCTCAACACATTTTGGTCATCAGTTTACTAATTATCCAATTGCTTTGCACTCTGCATGTTATGCATTTGCTTCAATTTGGTGTCTTACCTGTTCTTTTCTAGTTGAAGTCACGAATTGCCATGTTGGTATTTTGTAGGTTCCTTTATTCGAGAATATGGACGAGAGGTTACTTGATGCCATTTGTGAGCGGCTGAAGCCATGTTTATTTACTGAGAGTACTTACTTAGTTCGAGAAGGAGATCCAGTTGATGAGATGCTTTTTATTATACGTGGACGCCTTGAGAGTGTAACAACAGATGGTGGAAGGAGTGGTTTCTTAAACCGCAGTTTTCTGAAAGGAGGAGATTTCTGTGGTGAGGAGCTTCTAACCTGGGCACTGGATCCCAAATCTGGTGTTAACCTCCCATCCTCTACCAGAACAGTGAAGGCTTTGACAGAGGTCGAGGCTTTTGCCCTAATAGCCGAAGAGTTAAAATTTGTGGCTAGTCAGTTCAGGCGTCTTCACAGTAGACAAGTTCAACACACCTTCAGATTTTACTCACAGCAATGGAGGACTTGGGCCGCTTGCTTCATACAAGCTGCATGGCGTCGTTATTCCAAGAGAAAGAAAATGGAGCAGACACGGAAGGAAGAAGAAGCGTCAGACAGAGTCCAAAGCAGCACGGGTGGAGGTTCCTACAGCATTGGGGCCACCTTCTTAGCTACCAGGTTTGCAGCAAACGCTCTTCGAGGTGTACATCGAAACAGGATTGCCAAGAGTGCTAGGGAGTTGGTGAAACTACAGAAACCTCCAGAACCTGATTTTACTGCTGAAGATGCCTGATTGAATATATCATGTATGATGAGTCATTTAAACTGCCTATAACTTGCTGCTTTTTCTGATTTTACGCTCTGTTAAGGGCGGAAACATTGTATAATGCACACACTTTATCTTGGAATTACAGTAAGTCAGTAATACAGTTGTTGCAAGGCATGCTGGGGAAAAATGTAAACTGGAAACGCTTGCTGCTTCTTTACATCGTTCAAGTGTTGCGCAATTCTCGTCAAAGTTTGCTGGGTCTATAAAAATGTCAATATGCTATTACTCAGCGACTTTTTTGGTTTGGGTAAAAAAACAGAGCTTCTCTGGAATCTGCCTTGGGATCTTGTTGGTTTTCACAGGATCCTCAATTGCTGGCTTTCTAAAACCAACATAACTGCCCACAAAGACAAGTGGGACTGAGATGCCAAACCATAAAAAGACCAGAGCAAACATGGTTTCATATGGCACTGCACCAGACGATTTCTCACCCTAAATCAAAGCATTTAGGGCAAAGCAAACTCCAAGGAACATGAAAGCTGTTTGAAGAGTGATTTTCTTCCATTCTGTGCCTTTGAACATCTTATAGAGATGAGCAGAAGCGTAGCCGGCAAACAAACCCATAAAGATCCAAACCAGGAGCATGGCTGTCATCAACCCACCTCGGTTTGAAGGAGAGAGGAAACCAAGAACAGCAAAGATTATGGTAACAAGAAACATCCCAAAAACTGAACACCTGTCCCAACATACACACAAGTAAATCTGAATTTACTGGAGGCTTGAAATCCAGTGAATCTGATCATCAGCAATCAGAAGATAGGTATCCCAACGACATGCCCACTTTACATCACTTTCCTGCAAGGCAAGGCAATTGGCAAGAATTATATAGGAACGACATTGTCATTACAGCCATACAAGAAACTATTACAGGTCCTTTCTTTACCAAGAAGTATAAAGCCTTACCTGGAACTCACACATCATATGTAATTATAATTTCCTTCTTATCATCAACTTCTTGAGGAGATTCAGAGTTGGTAACTGTTCTTTTTGCATGGGGATCACAGGTTGTTAAATGAGTCCTTCTCATTCCAATCACCTTCATACTCATGTTTTAACACTGAATTCATCAAAATATGTGTCAGAATTAATACACATGAATAAATTGTTACTAACAAGAGAAGTTAGCACACAGATAAAAAAATTAGATTGACCTGAATGGTTTGACCTTCAGCCTGAGGATCTTTGTGATGCTTGACGGTGAATGCCAAGTGGTTGTGGATAAAATGCTTTTCTTTGCTCTGAATACAATTTAAATACAAAAAAATATCAAATTGTTCAACAAAGTTCTGGATATTAAAAAATAATGGAGATTGGTCTGGCACTTACCCCAGCATACTGTCCTCTGAGACCTACAAGAAACCTTGTTGATACACCATACTATTTTCCTGATCAGATCTTTGAATAGGTACAACCAGAGGAAGGTTATCCAAGATCCTGTCATAATTCATAAATACATCATAAATCAAAAGATTATGCCATAAACATTCGTAACATTTTTTCTTTTCACAATGATAAAATTTAAGGTTTGAAATTCATCGAATAAATGTCTCACATGTTCACTGTATGCTCATCATTTATCTTTTCCTTGAATTTGCCGTCAGTTTTCTTACTAAGCATTAAACGACAGACAGCATTGCACATTAGTGGTTCTGTCATTTTAAACTGCAAAAAACAAAAAACAAAAAAATTGTCAGCCTCTCAACTACAGACAGAGACAATGAGTAAACTTACTTAAGAAACACAACTTACCACGTAAGGAGAGTTTTCAATTCGGTCGCCACGAAGAACTTCTCCAAGATTCTCTGCACTGTCAACTATGCACTCTGGTTGATGATATGGGAGGGAATAGTGGGAGTATGGAAGTTGTGTTTTTGTGGAGGTCAATTTGTTCACTTTCACTTTCAACTCATCCCCCTACATCAGTGCACAAATTTTAAAATCCACATAATAGCTTCCAAGTCATCAGAAAGTAATCGGTATAAAGTCAGACAATAACTATGCACATGAGAAACACATATTGGAAAGGTTTAATGTTTTCACATCTACAATATGCACCATTTACATAAACTAGTCCAATGTGGATACAACATGAGCAAGTAGCAAGGGGTGTAACCATATTACATGTTACATGTACAAGAGTACAATAGTGCTTTTAAAGTACTAAGCAATATGACATAATTGTACACAAGTGCGAGGACTGATACTAGACATACATATTTAATTAATAAGCTTTGATGGCAAGTGTGCTTAATATGTGAGACTTAATCCGGTATCAAGTTCAACTAGATCTAGAACTCTATGTGGACCATTTACTTCTAAAATACAAACAAGTAGAATCGCAAGCAATTCCCATTCAGACAGAATGAGCCGTTGCTTTACAATCGATCTGCTACCTTCCCACTCAATGAACAGATTCAAAGCAATCATGTGCCCACACTGCTCATGCTTTTTTTTTTTTTTTTTTTGGAAACGTTGGAAACCCAGCCACCAAACCACCAATCTGGGCCGCGGCGCAGGTAAAACCACCGGCTGTCCCAGGCTCTTACAAGAAGTGCACACTGCTCAGAAAGCTTAACTGCAAATTCAAATTTATGACATAACTTCATCCATAATTGTTTCTAGCCACCTAAGTCATTAAAAAGAAGACCCTCACGTTGCATAAATCTAATAACCACATTCAACTAATGAACTAAACATGAACTAATTGTTGGAAAAATGCTTATTTATAAGCATTTTGAGGCTCAATTTTAAGCATGGTCCACTTCGTGTTAGTGGTTGTTATTGAATGATTCGGATACTCCTCCGTGAGTACTTCGAAATGGTATATTCATATGCTTAAAATGGTGCTTGGGTGAATGAGAAATTGTTGCTCAAAGTTCACAATTTTCAAGCCTTTTGTAATTCCATAACAGCTAATTTAATTAGCTTGGTGGTTACAAAGTTTAATCTCCATAAGTGCTAATCTAATTAGCTTGGTGGTTACATAGTTTAATTTCCATTAGTGCTAATTTAATTAGCTTAGTGGTTACAACAATGTGTAACATCTCCCATTATGAAATTTAATTGGCTAGTTAATTTCTATTAATTGAGATGTGTTTTCTTTTCCTATATAAACAACATCAGTTCTTGTTTTCAAAAATATGAAATAGAAAATAGTGAAAGACATAGCACACACACGAAAGATCATTTTCTTTGTTTTGTTAAAAGGAGAGTTCAAACACTTTGTGGTTCGTGGATACGAGTCTGGTGGTGCCCTTTCTCGTACGTTTCCGTTGTATCCTGGGAAACAATCGTCTCACGCTCTACTGCACCTACGGTAGGGGACGAATTTTGTTTTAAGGATATTGTTGTTTTACAACAAGCCTCGGGAAAGTTCTGTTCTGCCTCAGCTTCAGCTTCTGCCTCTGCCTGCCAAAGCCTCTGCTCAGCTTCAGCTTCTGCCTCGCCTGCCAACAGCCTATGCCTCAGTCTGCCAACAGCCTCTGCCTCAGCTTCAGCCCTGCCTCAGCCTGCCAACAGCCTCTGCCTCTGCCATCAGCCTCTGCTGTCAGCTTCAGCCTCTGCTGTCAGCCTCTGCCATCAGCCTCTGCTGTCAGCCTCAGCCTCTGCCATCAGCCTATGCTGTCAGCTCTGCCTCTGCCATCAGCCTCTGCTGTCAGCCCTGCCATCAGCCTGCTGTCAGCCTCTGCCATCAGCCTCTGCTGTCAGCCTCTGCCTTCAGCCTCTGCCTCCGCTCTCAGGGTCTGCCTCTGCCCTTCAGCCTCTGCCTCCGCTCTCAGGGTCTGCCTCTGCCCTCAGCCTCCGCTCTCAGCCTCTACCGTCAGGGTCTACTCTCAGGGTCCGCCGTTAGGGTCTGTTTGAGGATAATAATTATAATTGTAATTTTGTCATATTCGGATTTCCCAATTACCGTGTAATAATTGTAATAATTGTTATCTACAGTCTTAAAACAAAATCGTACTCTGTGGATATGGAAATCAGTCCAAACACAGTAGATCCGAATATGACAGCCTCTTCGGCTGGCCAGAATGTTGTGGCAGTCCCCGTGGCTGACCAAAGTGCAGTGGCAGCCCCTTCGGTTGGCCAACTTGCATCAGCCTCTGGGCTTAATATGGCAGCCGTTGTGGCTGGCCAAGGTGTTTCTGCCTCAATGGCTAGACAACCTGTTGGACATGTGAGCCATGTCAATCCTGCTGCGGAAAAACCTGAAAAATTCAGTGGTCAGAATTTCAAAAGTGGCAACAGAAAATGTTCTTCTACCTGACCACGTTGAACCTTGCGAGGTTTTTAAAGGAAGATGCTCATGTACCCAAAGAGGGTGAGATTGATATCCAAGTCATCAGTGCCATTGAAGCTTGGAAACATTCTGAATTCCTATGTCGGAATTATGTGCTGAATGGGCTAAGTGATTCCTTGTACAGTGTGTACGCTGGAATGAAAACAGCTAAAGGGCTTTGGGAATCTTTAGATCGAAAATATAAAACTGAGGATGCCGGTACTAAGAAATTTGTCGTAGGCCGTTTCCTAGAGTTTAAAATGATTGATTCCAAAACTGTGATAAGCCAAGTACAAGAACTGCAGATTATTCTAGCAGAAATTCATGTTGAGGGGATGAGTTTAAGTGAAACCTTCCAAGTAGCCTCGATAATTGAGAAACTACCACCTGGTTGGAAAGATTTCAAGAATTATTTAAAGCATAAGCGAAAAGAAATGAGCATTGAAGACTTGGTTCTTAAGCTAAGAATTGAGGAAGATAACCGAGTTTCTGAAAAGAGAGGAATGACTCATGAGGCCAAAGCAAATGTTGTCGAACATGGCCATAAGAACAAGAACCTCAAGAACAAAGGGTCAAAGATGGGCCCTAAAGGAGGAGTTTCCAAGAAATCAAAATTTCAAGGAAATGCTTCAACTGTGACAAAATGGGTCACAAGTCTTCTGAGTGCAGACTGCCGAAGAAGAAAAAGAAACAAGAGGCTAATGTGCTAGAAAACATGACTCAAGATGTTTCAGACATTAACCTTTCTGCTGTGGTTTCTGAGGTGAATCTGGTGGGTTCTACCCAAGAGAGTGGTGGATTGATACTGGTGCCACTCGACATGTATGCTCAGACAAGAGCATGTTTTCTTCATTTGAGCCTGCTGAAAATGGGGAAAAGATATACATGGGAAATTCAGCAACATCTGAGATAGAAGGTCAATGAAAGGTGATTCTGAAGATGACCTCTGGGAAAGAGTTGACTCTGAACAATGTTCTGTATGTACCTGAAATACGGAAGAATCTTGTGTCTGGATCGCTTCTGAACAAGCATGGTTCCGGATGGTGTTCGAGTCTGATAAAGTAGTTTTGACTAAAAATGGGATGTATGTGGGAAAAGGGTATGTAACTGATGGGCTTTTTAAGCTCAATGTAATGGTTGTTAAACCCAAAAATATCAATAAAGCTAGTTCTTCTGCTTATATTGTTGAGTATTCTAATCTTTGGCATGGTAGATTAGGACATGTTAATTTTAATTCATTGCGAAAGTTAATTAACATGAATCATATTCCCAATTTTAAAATTGATAACAAACATAAGTGTGATACTTGTGTTGAGGCAAAACTAACAAGATCATCTTTTCATAGTATTGAAAGAAACTCTGAACCACTTGATCTAATTCATACCGATGTATGTGATTTTAATTCAATACAATCGAGAGGCGGTAATAAATATTTTATTACCTTTATTGATGATTGCACAAGATTTTGCTATGTGTATTTAATGAAAAGCAAGGACGAAGCTATAGAGAAATTTGTTCTCTATAAGAATGAAGTTGAGAACCAACTGAATAAAAGAATTAAGGAGTTAAGAAGTGATCGTGGTGGTGAGTATGTTTTCCCTTTTGAATCACTTTGTGAACAAAATGGAATCATACATCAAACCACAGCTCCTTATTCGCCTCAATCCAATGGGATTGCGGAACGTAAGAATCGTACCTTGAAAGAGATGATGAACGCTATGTTAATCAGCTCTGGCTTACCTCAGATTATGTGGGGAGAAGCTGTCTTATCAGCTAATTACCTTTTAAATAAGGTACCACGGAAAGAAGCAGGGAAAACTCCTTATGAAATGTGGAAAGGAAGAGTACCTTCCTATAAATTCCTACGAGTGTGGGGGTGTCTTGCCAAGGTAGTCATTCCTCCACCTAAAAAGGTGAAGATAGGACCAAAAAACTTGATTGCATTTTCATAGGATATGCACATAACAGTAATGCTTATCGATTTCTTGTGCATGAGTCTAATGTACCAGATATTCACAAGAATACGATAATGGAATCGAGGAATGCATCATTTTTCGAATACGTTTTTCCTTGTAAAACTAATTGAATTCAGATGTGCACAAACGGGCACATGAGACTATCATTGAAGATAGTCAGGACCGAGAACAAATTAATGTTCCAGAAGATCAACAAGTTGTTGAACCTGAACTAAGACGTAGCAAAAGAGCTAGAACGGAAAAATCATTTGGTCCAGATTTTCTGACATTTTTGCTAGAAAATGATCCTCAAAGCTATAACGAAGCTGTAAGGTCAGCTGATGGTGCCTTGTGGAAAGATGCCATCAATAGTGAAATTGAATCCATCTTACAAAATCACACCTGGGAGTTAGTGAATCTTCCTCCAGGATGTAAACCTTTAGGGTCCAAGTGGATTTTCAAAAGGAAAATAAAGGCAGATGGATCAATTGACAAGTACAAAGCAAGACTTGTAATTAAAGGTTATAGACAACGTGAAGGTCTTGATTACTTTGATACTTATTCTCCTGTAACGAGAATAAATTCCATAAGGATGATACTAGCGATTGCAGCTTTGCGCAATCTTGAGGTACATCAGATGGATGTGAAAACAGCCTTCTGAATGAAGATTTAGATGAAGAAATCTACATGGAACAACCTGAAGGTTTATAGCTCCAGGACAAAGAAAGAAAGTCTAAGTTAGTTAAATCCTTGTATGGATTGAAACAAGCCCCGAAACAGTGGCATAAAAAGTTTGATGACACCATGTTGGCAAATGGTTTTAAAATCAATGAATGTGATAAATGCATTTATGTCAGAGAGACAGAAGTTGGCTATGTCATTTTATGTCTCTACGTTGATGACATACTGATTGTCGGGAGTAATGTCAAAATGGTGAAATCTACCAAGAATATGCTGAAATCCAAGTTTGACATGAAAGACATGGGTCTTGCAGATGTAATTCTGGGAATAAAGATCTCGAGAAGTCCAGATGGACTTATCCTTGATCAGTCGCACTATGTGGACAAAATTCTTGGTAAATTCAACGATGATGATTCAGCTGTGGCTAGAACTCCTTTAGATGTGAGTTTACACCTATCAAAGAATAGAGGGGAGATGGTATATCTCAAGTAGAATACTCTAGAGTGATCGGGAGTTTGATGTATCTATCGAGTTGTACAAGGCCTGATATAGCCTGTACAGTAAACAAGCTCAGCAGATATACGAGTAATCCATGGGTTGATCACTGGAAAGCAATAGTGAGAGTACTTAGGTACTTACGTTTTACTCGTAATTATGGGTTGCACTATCATAGATATCCAGCTGTAGTCGAAGGAGGATACTGATGCTAATTGGATATCTGACATGAAAGACTCAAAGTCTACTACTAGTGTTATGTGTTTACACTAGCAGGTGCAGCTATATCATGGAAATCCTCCAAACAGACTGTGATAGCCAGATCTACAATGGAATCAGAATTCATTGCATTAGACAAGTGTGCTGAAGAAGCAGAATGGCTTCGAAATTTTCTAGAGGATATTCCAAGTTGGCCTAAGCCAGTGCCAGCAATTTGCATTCATTGTGATAGTCAATCTGCAATTGGAAGGGCACATAACAATATGTATAATGGTAAGTCTAGACATATTCGTCGTAGACACAATACCGTTAGACAATTACTCTCTACTGGAGTTATTTCGATTGACTATGTAAAGTCAAAGGATAACATTGCGGATCCGCTAACCAAAGGGTTAAATAGAGAGTTAGTTGTGAAATCATCGAGGGGAATGGGACTGAAGCCCATTAGATAAATGTTTATTACGAAGGAAAACCCAACCTTGTTGACTGGAGATCCCAAGATCTAGGTTCAATGGGACAACCTACTCGTAAAAGACATAATTGGATCACGGTGGGGGGTTACCCTCTAGTCCATTCCTATGATGAAATGAAACAGTGATGCTCGTATGGATAGAGGTTAAGCAAAAGCTTTTAATGATTCTTATGCGTCGGGAATCCGAGCAGAGTATTACGAGATACTCTTAAATAAGAAATCACCTATGTGAGAGAGAAGTGGGGCCGCTTCAAAGGGAATTGTATGGGGCACAATTTTAGAAACTCTTGCAGAACCAGGTAGATGTTCATGGCCAAAATGAACATAATAATGAGAACTCAAATGTGTAGGTAAAATATCTGTGTGATATGTGTTCTCCAATTACATGAACGGCAGTACAGTTCAATGACATCGCGTCAACTGTCAGCCAGTAATGAGATATATTTTCACAAGGGAATATTCAAAGGCTGTGGCCTACCTATCCTATGCAGGTGTTGAACCGTTGAACTCTTCTAGGTCAAAATAAAATGTTTTATAAAAATAATTTTATTCGACATTTTTCGCCAATTTCATTCATGTGGGGGATTGTTGGAAAAATGCTTATTTATAAGCATTTTGAGGCTCAATTTTAAGCATGGTCCACTTCGTGTTAGTGGTTGTTATTGAATGATTCGGATACTCCTTCGTGAGTACTTCGAAATGGTATATTCATATGCTTAAAATGGTGCTTGGGTGAATGAGAAATTGTTGCTCAAAGTTCACAATTTTCAAGCCTTTTGTAATTCCATAACAGCTAATTTAATTAGCTTGGTGGTTACAAAGTTTAATCTCCATAAGTGCTAATCTAATTAGCTTGGTGGTTACATAGTTTAATTTTCATTAGTGCTAATTTAATTAGCTTAGTGGTTACAACAATGTGTAACATCTCTCATTATGAAATTTAATTGGCTAGTTAATTTCTATTAATTGAGATGTGTTTTCTTTTCCTATATAAACAACATCAGTTCTTGTTTTCAAAAATATGAAATAGAAAATAGTGAAAGACATAGCACACACACGAAAGATCATTTTCTTTGTTTTGTTAAAAGGAGAGTTCAAACACTTTGTGGTTCGTTGGATACGAGTCTGGTGGTGCCCTTTCTCGTACGTTTCCGTTGTATCCTGGGAAACAATCGTCTCACGCTCTACTGCACCTACGGTAGGGGACGAATTTTGTTTTAAGGATATTGTTATTTTACAACAAGCCTCGGGAAAGTTCTGTTCTGCCTTAGCTTCAGCTTCTGCCTCTGCCTGCCAACAACCTCTGACTCAGCTTCAGCTTCTGCCTCTGCCTGCCAACAGCCTCTGCCTCAGTCTGCCAACAGCCTCTGCCTCAGCCTGCCAACAGCCTCTGCTCTGCCATCAGCCTCTGCTGTCAGCTTCTGCCTCTGCTGTCAGCCTCTGCCATCAGCCTCTGCTGTCAGCCTCTGCCTCTGCCATCAGCCTCTGCTGTCAGCCTCTGCCTCTGCCATCAGCCTCTGCTGTCAGCCTCTGCCATCAGCCTCTGCTGTCAGCCTCTGCCCTTCAGCCTCTGCCTCCGCTCTCAGGGTCAGCCTCTGCCCTTCAGCCTCTGCCTCCGCTCTCAGGGTCTGCCTCTGCCCTCAGCCTCCGCTCTCAGCCTCTACCGTCAGGGTCTACTCTCAGGGTCCGCCGTTAGGGTCTGTTTGAGGATAATAATTATAATTGTAATTTTGTCATATTCGGATTTCCCAATTACCGTGTAATAATTGTAATAATTGTTATCTACACTAACATTAAGAACAGAAACTTGAACAATAAAGTATGATAATATCCCACTCTCAATACTAAATTACAGTCAAAACAGTGAAAATGTTATTATTATTTTTAATTGATTGTCCTACTTTAAGCTAAAGAATGATTAAAAATCACATTTTTAACAATACTTCCATATACGACAGATCTAAGCAAAGAACATAACTCATATCAACCCAGGATCCATACATGTCGTTTAAGACCTGACCTTCTGGAAATCTTGAGGAGCTACACCAGGGAGATAGAAGCAATGAGAATAATGAACCAAGAGAATAATAAACACAGAGATGATCCATGCGACATGTCGCTTCGGACACCCGGATCTAAATCCGGACACCCACTTCGAATCATGGAAGGAGAAATTGCGTACCAATCTAATGGAAAGATAACATTTTTTTGGTAAGGGGGTCTCGGGTCACGCACACTTCGATTAATCATCGTAATATGTGTTATATGTGCTCATAAGTTTCCCAACTCAAATCAGTATAATTCGTTGGATTTTTACACAATCACTCAAGTCCAAGGTACTGAGTAAAATCATACCAAGTTCAGAGAGATGATACTATAATTGGTATGATTTTACTCAATACCTTGGACTTTTCAGAGAGATGATACTATAATTTTATTTATTACATCATTATTTGTATATTATATTATAATGGTAATTTAACAAAACCAACCAAAAATCTTTTATCATTTGTCAAAATGAACCATAAAGTTTGAGTTTTACAAAAAATAACCACATTCTCCGAAGTGGACAAGTCCACGCCGAATTTTTATTTTTTTTTTAAAACTTCGGATCTCTGAAATATTATTAAAAAATATATATATTAAAATAATATATATATATATATATATATAATTTTATTTATGATTTATTGTTTGGACTAATTTTACTTTTTTTAACTTTTTGGAGTTATATGTAAATAAATAAATAAATAATATATATATATATATATATATAACGAACATTTAACTATACATCCAAACAGTTAATTATATGTCAATATGAAAATAATATAATATATATATAAAAAAAAAAAAACTACATATCATCAAAATCAATGTCTGCCAATACATCATCAGCCTTAATATCTCGCTCAGCTGACATCCTTATCATAAGCTCTAACACCTCATTTAATTATCGCTCCATTCTTTTTCTGTCGATCCTTCGTTCTTTTATGTCGCTCCTCGATCCTCGTCTAACCCTCATCTATCGCAAAGTGACTAATGGATCACCTACAGGATGAGAAGCCTCAGATGGGCCAGGGCGAGATGGGCCAGCGCCATCGGAGGCTGCATATCCTCTACAATCGGACATTCCAACACCTCACATATTAAGTCCGATGTAATATCCATCCTCCTCACGAACAACCAAGTAGAAAACCGAAAATGGTGTTTCTGAATCGTTTCCTGATGAACATCCGACATAATCGAGCATATACTGGGACGTCTAAAGTAGACCCGGCCACGGTTCCGGAATGGGACCGGTTCGGACGGTTCCAACCGGAACCTACGGCCCCCAACGGCTAGTAGCCGTTGGGGCCTAATTCCCCCAACGGCTACTAGCCGTTGGGGGATGCAGGGAGCCGTTTGGCGGGGAGCCAAACGGCTCCCTGCCAAAAAAAATTAAAAAAAAAATATTTTTATTATATAAAATAAAAATTACTAATGTACCCCTAATAACGGTAATAAAACGGTTATATTTAGGGGCATTTTTTGTATCAAAAAAATTCTAAAATTCTATAAATAGGATTCATTTTTCATAATTTCATCACACCAAATTCTCAACTCTCTCATTTTCTATAATTCTCTTATTCTCAATCTTACTTCAATACAATTCTCTTATAATCTTATATTCATATTCTCAATCTCAATTCATTTAATTGTTAATTTGTTATCATTCGCATCGCAATTATTCAATTTTCTTATTTTTCTTCCTAATTTCTCAAACGAAAAATAGCAAGCTCATCTGAGAACATTATGTCAAATATGCCAACCCAAGAGAGCGGCCCTAGTGTCAGTGCACAATCACGGAGAAGAGAAGTTAAGGCTCGGTCCTCCGATATTTTCAAAATTCATTTTAATTTGGAACGGCTAGAAGATGGTTCACAACGAGCAATTTGCAACTATTGTGGGGTTATCTATAAATTTTATAGTGGATACGGTAATATGATCAAGCACATGGAAAAACATCATCCGGTTGAAGTTGGCATTGATACTACGCAGACTCAAATGGCCAGGTACGCATCATCTAGTAGAGGTACGAGTAGTGTAGATTTATTTAAATATTCTGATGCAAAAAATATAGAAGAATTTGCGAAATTAACATGTATGGCACATCTTTCTGTAAGCTTTGGTGAAAAACTCCATTTTACTAATTACGTGTATAATGCTTTAAACCCTTCTGCATATAGAATGACTAGGAACACAACAAAACGTCATATTTTCAAATTATATAAAGATGGTAAAATTATTTTAAATGAATTATTTAAAGAGATGAAAGGTCGTATTTCTATATGTTCTGATATTTGGAGTGACCATTGGCAAACACACTCATACATGGGTGTGACTTATCATTGGATTGATGCATCATTTACTATGCAAAAAAGACTTATTGCATTTAGAGTTTTTGATGACCCACATACTGCACATAATATTTATAGAATAATGAAGGTAATTTTTGATGAATATGGTTTAGTAGAAAAATTTTTAACAATTGGATTTGATAATGCATCTGCAAATACTGCATCCATTAATGATTTAAAATCCTTATGTGAACCAAATTTAGGGGGTCGATTTTTTCATATTCGTTGTACATGTCATGTCCTAAACTTATGTGTGCAAGACGGTCTAAAATTATTATCGCCTTTCCTTGATCCAATTAAAACGACACTTAACTGTATTTGGTCATATTCTCAAGTTAGAAAAGAATGGACCAAGTTTTGTAAAATAAATGGTATTAAACCGATTAAATTTTCAAGAGATGTTCCAACACGTTGGAATTCTACTTATTTTCTTTTATGTCAAGCATTTCAATACAAATATGCATTATGTAGTTTTTTTTTTCTCAACATGTTCAAAATATCACACTTTATCCTAGTCAATGGGATATTTGTGAATTTTTTTTAGATATTTTAAGAGTTTTTAATGATGCTACTTTAGTTTTTAGAGGTGTTTATTATCCTACAGTACATTTATTTCTTATTGAGAGTTTGAATATTGTTGGCACTCTCGATGAACATGTTGACAGTGACGACCCTAATGATATTGTTTTGCTCGAAGCCATTACTGCTATGAAGGTAAAATGGTTGAATTATTTTAGAGAAATTCCTTTACTTTATCTTATTGATGTTGTTTTTGATCATAGATTTAAATTAGAAGGTTTGAATTGTGGTTTACAAGCTTACTATGGTTATTTAGGAATATTAGATGATGTTGATATTACGAGCATAATGACGAAATTAAGAAGTGATTTAATTATTTTATTTAATGATTATATTGTAAGATATAACTTAGGAATATTAGGTCAATCTAGTAGTAGCGAACCGGTAATTCAAACAAGACTTAGCGCATGAGATCGTTGGTTATTGCAACGAAATAAAAAATCTAGGGATACGACAACAACTAATAACCCTGAATTAGATAATTATTTATCTACAAATTTTGAGTTTTCTAATGAAAGATTATGCAGTAAAAATTTTAAAATTCTTGAATGGTGGAACCGGCATCAAAATATATATCATGTTTTATCTATTATTGCTAAAGAGATCTTGGCAGCACCTATTTCCACCGTTGCGGTTGAGCAAGCCTTCAGCTTGGGAGGTAATATATTGGAAGTTAGGCGATCTTCATTACATCCAAGCACTATAGAAGCAACAGCTTGTGTGTATGATTGGACTCGAGCTGATCTGAGACAACAAGAAGATGCCCCCGATGATTTTGAAGATTTGTTCGATAATGCTTCTGCAACAAGTGCAAGCGGAACTGGAGCCGAAGGATCAACTGATAATGATGATTGATAATTGTAAAATTATAATTTACAAATGGGATATGTCTTAAACTTGTAATGGAACTACGTGAGCTTTGATTCCTCTCACCCTTGGAGGATACGTAGGCAACTTAAATTTATAAAAATTTAAGCTCAAGCTCTTCAATGTAATAAATTTTTTTTTATTTATAAATTTAATCTCATTTTTTTAATTGATAATTTTTTTTTATTTAAGCTTTGATTCCTCTCATTTTTTTATTTTAATTAATTAAAAAAAAAACTAAAAGGAACCGAACCGAACCGAACTGTCGGTTCCGGTTCGATTTTAGGTTCCGGTTCCACAAGTGTGGAACCGGAAACAGGCCGGTTCGGTTCGGTTCCGAACCGGAACCGAACCGCCGGCCGGGTCTAGTCTAAAGTATAAAAATTATCTCATATCATCTATCGCAGTAGATTGACCTGTCCATATCTTGTAACATATTCTATATCTACTGCATATGCACCAACAATAGGGCGTGCAATCTATATATTTTGGTATCGAGCGAACACCTCATTGTTTGGGCAATAATAAGGAACAACACCAACCATAACTTCGGAAACAAGTTCAGATTTTGGACTAAGTTCGGAGACAACTTATACTTCAGAGAAAAAATTTTGATTTCCTAAGTTTGATGTTATAATTCAGATATTTTTTGTCGTGTTATGTTCACTTCGGAGACCTCGGCCTTATATATTTTTGAAACTTCGGAGTTTCCAAAAAAAAAAAAAATAATAATAATAAAATAATTTGTTGTGGACTTTGAAGAATGTGGCTATTTTTTCAAAATCCAGACAAATGACAATTTTTTTTGGCTAATTTTGTTAAATTCCCTATTGTGATTGAATATGAGCTATAAATATAAATGAACATTTATATTTATATATGAGTTTGTTTTGAATTATACGAGACCTAAAATTGCCAACGTAATATTGCCAAACCATATTCTATAAGAAAAGTTTTTATTCATGGTACTATTTAATTATTTTTATTTCACATACACCCATAATTCTTTTTTTGCTAACAATACTATTAACATTTACAATAATATCTAATTCAATTGCTTGGTGGAATATCAAATATTACTTGTGAGTGAAAATTGCACTTGAAAAAAAAATAGAGAACTATCACAATTTATCTCCTTAATATTTCGACCCACCAACTAAAAGCACTTTTGTTCATCATTTTTTGTAATTGAACCATTAAAAATAAGCATCGATCTTAGTGTTTTACTTCATTACTAAGAATTATAATAATAAAAATTCCAAAAATACATATTTATTTTATACCGTTCGACAAAAAAAAATAAAAAAATAAAAAAAAATAAAAAAAATTTTCGAATCCCCACCAAAGAGTGGGAGGGAGGCAATGTGACATTCTAACAGATATGGACCCATTAATTCAGTTTAATTATTTAAAAATTCTTGTTTAAGCTACAAGATTTGTCTGCCTAAATAATTATAACAATTAATAGTATTTGCAGTAGGAGCAATGCATGAGATGAATATTATATTTATGGGTAGCTTTGTGAAGAATTTAGTGTTAATTTGAAGCTGACCCTTGGTAGCATTTTCAGAAAATGTTTTTGCAGTGCCTGGAAAATTGGAAAATTTTGTTATGTTTCTTCTTTTGCTGGTGGGTCAATTTCCAATAGGATCAACTAATCTACTAGCATTGCTATGTCCTATTGACTTGCAGGTTGCAGCTGCCAAGTCCAAATGTGAAGATGTTTCTAATCATCAAAGAATAAAAATCCGGATAAACACTAGCATGAAGGCTTCACAGTAAATGAATAATCCCCCATCCTACATACCTCTTTTGGGGAAGTGGAAGTAGCCTATGTGCTCAACTTTCCATAAACCAAAAACGAAATAATTTGATAAATAAACATTTGAAAACACTCCCTTACAATTCCCCAGATTTGAAATAACTTCGCAATCAGTTTCCAAATACCCTTTCTGAATTACAATTCCCCTCTTCCTCCCCTTTTGCGCCATGGAAAGAAAACCTCCTCGACACGTGAAGATACATTATCACCACAGAAAGCATTTTTATATCGAGATATTAACAGTGAGCGATTTGCTTTATGCTCAGTGGTGGAAAAGGGGGGAATGACCGAATGAGTAAACCTTGAAACAAATGAGATTTAGTTTTCTTCTCGAGTACTATTTGGTGGTTCAATCATTCTCACAGCACGAGGAAGCATAAATTCAGCAAATACAGGATAGTGAGAGGATGGATAATACCCATCAATGTTGTCATTCACCACTTCGCACAAACCGGGAATCAGAGATCTACCTCTGAAAAGAATCCAGTCAATGTGTAGGTCCTGCGTCTGGCGATCCCAGCAAAGGCAGAGAGCTCTAAAAATCAACTTGAGAAATTCAAGAGCTCCTTGCTTGTCTCCTAACAAGCAGCAACATCAAACAATAAAGATAGGCTAGGGCAGTTATATCATGCTAACAAAGCACCAAAACAGTTGATAGTGTGATACCTTTGAATCCATGGTAGGTTCGTATGAGGGAAACATTTTTCCGTACTCGAGCATTAGGCCATGCATCTCTCATGTCTCCCATTACGCCATGTTCTCTGTAGGCATGCATATACAGGAGGCAGCGGCAATCCAGTCAGCGTCATTTCAGGAGTTAGACTGAACTACATATATTCCTCTCAAACTAAAATAAGGAGATTTGTGTTTGAATAATTGAATATATCTACATTAAAGTAGATATGAAAAGAAAAAATTTCATATATAATGCTCTATAGTTGCGCAATATACAGTGCTTTAAGCTTGGATGAAAATTATGTTATCACAGGAGCAATGTCAATTCCTTCAGCTAAGAGGAAATGTTTTCAAGATGTTGAACACAATCAATGATCCCAATGCAATGCTATAAAAAAAAATACTGCTGTAACAGCATCTGGAAACCAAATGAATATCTTTGGGGCAGTGGCCTCAAAAAGGAAAAAAAATAAATAAAAGGGAGAAAAGAACGAAACAGAGTCCCAGCAAAAAGTAAAAACTGAATCAGATCTTAAGTATCTTTTGTGTACAACAGATCGCCGGAAAACATTAACATCAATTGATATGCTAAAATAAGAAAAAAGTTCAACGAGATAGAAATAACAATTCAAAAAGTAAAGTTCAGGTTCAAACTCCATAGATAATATGGCTGAGTATTGTCTAGAAGGATAAAAAGACAAAAGGAACAAGTATAACCAAAAAAAAAAAAACTGTATTAATATGTACAAAAAATACCTTGATCTCCCAAGAAGAAAACGTCCTGTAGTTGATTCCTTTTGTGTGTTGAATCCACCACAGTATACAACCGGCAAACTAGGAGGTAAGGAGGCAATGTGCTGCCAAGTAAGTAAAGCACTTCGTCTGCGGGCACGAGCACTAAACTCATCCATGTTCGTATTCACTATTTGAAATGAAAATCCCGGTGGTTCAACTCCTTTTAATTGGAATGTGTGGGCATCATGTCAAAGAAACAAATCTAGCAATGCTCTTCTATAAAATGTAATGTTAATATCTATTTTTTTAAGCAGCATGACGTCAACCAAATCTCCTCCACAGTCCTTACCCATGTAAGCGGGGGTTCGAAACCTACTATTTTACCAGTTGAACCAATTGATATCCAAATATAATGCTAATAATTTATAAGAGGAAAGGAATTATGAAATGATAAACAATTTAAGTTGCCAAGGTAAAATAAGAAGGATATAGCCCAAGTTGCAATACATGGAACTTCAGCACCCCATGCTTTACTTCCAGGAACAGAAGGTGACTCCGACAACCAAAAGGTTCCACCTTCTAGCAGCTCTACCTTCATTCAGCAAAGTGGCATTACGACAGACTAGCAGTACCAATCGTTTGATAAAATAAAACAAAATTTGAAAACTCTGCCAAATTGGCTCAACTACTAGATATGGTACCTTTTCCTTGTCATAGAAGATGGTGCAATGTTCATCTGAAGTGTCTTCAGGTCCTTTTCTTGATACTCCAAATTGATCATACCCTAGATCATAATAAACAAGCATTGTATGCTAGGACGAAATGGGAATGGAGTGTTTGGTCATTTCATAGATAGGAGGTCAATGTTTTCAATTCCAAACAAGCTTAAATACTAAAAGCGCATCAATTATTCAATTATAATATTACTAATGCAAACATAGAAATCAAGTTGCCATAAAAGGATATAAAATTTAAGGATGTCACTCCAAATTCCTTCTCTTGTGTGTGTTTTGCACATTGTGTGTATATATATAAATATATATTATAATTGACAATATATGAATATTTAGTTGTAAATTTCTGAAATTCCTAACATTAGCACAGGGGCGGTCCTGAGATTTTGGGGGGCCTAGACGAATTTATAAATTATGTGGCCATTCACCGATAAAAGTGAGATTTTTTTTAGATTTTTTTAGTACAATGGCTATTAATTTTCTTAAATTTAGGGCCTAATTTTGGTCCAAAGACCCAGCCGACCGCTTGTGTCGGCTGTCCTAGCGCCACCCCTGCATTAGCATCTGAACTATAAAATGAACAGAATATTTCAACTATCAGTACAAATTTCCTAAATTCAGAAGTAAATCATCTAAGAAATTACCCGGCAAACACTGCTGAAGATAATCCAACTGCGATTTAACACCTGAACCAAATAAGAAGTGTTTAATTAATAATAAAACTAAACTAAAGTTTGAACATCACCCAATTAACGGGGCCATACATTCCAGCAGCAAGACTCAACTGAATCCCAAAATAACAAAACCCCAACTACACACAAATCAAGAACAGCCCAGATCGGCCATTTAATAAAAGACACTACCCACAAGCAAGATCCACAAACGCAGCTATATCAGAAGGAAGAAAATGGAAAGAAAATAGCACCTTGTTGAGTGCAAAGAATCATAGGAGAGTAACTAGTGATGACGCTTATGCATAAATCTCTCCTCTTCACCCATGAATTTGGACTATCTTCTTGTTGATCTTCATGAACTTCATGAAGATTAAAAGTCATCACAGTCAATGAAACACTCATTTTTTTCTCTCTCTGTGAATCTTCACTAAGCAAGCAACTACATGATCATTGATAAAGTGATTTTCAAGTACTCTGAATACTACAAGTAAGCTAAAATCTTTAAAGGGTTTCCTATATTCCAATCTTGACAGCTGAGTTTAGTGTTAAAAAAGTGTGGATCCAATGATTCATTATTAGTTTAAAGGTGGGATTTTTGAACTATGGAGAAGGGAGAGATGCAGGAAAATGAGACTGAAACTCAATTGGGTTAATAACATTTCGACCCATGATTTGTAATATAAGTACAAATAGTAATATAGTTTCAAGTTTTTCAATGAATGCCTGTATGACTTCGGACTTCCCCTCAAATAATATATTTATGAAATTAATGATTTAACTGCTTCAAGGGCGTGGCCGGAAGATTTTCCAGTATTTTTATTTAATTTATCATATAAATTCGAATCTTAGTAAAAATAAATAAATAAAAATTAAATTTTAATTTTAATCACTCTTATCTTGAAAAAATAATAATGATTTAATAGGTGTTTAGAATTGAGAGTTTGTGAGGAGTAAGAGATACTTTAGATTTTATCATCACATTAACCCACCTAAAAAAAGATTCATTAAATTGACTGTCTAGTTGATTTTTGTACAATTCACATAAATTAATTATATTTGTTGTTTCAATATACTTTCATATTTATCTTTGTAAAATTTCATAGACTAAAAATGGATAATTATAAAAATGAGAAGAATGAAAATAAGACACTTTCATAAGGGGAAAATTTTGATCTCATCTCATCAAAACATGAAAATACGGGGAAAAAAGATAAAGAAAATTAAGACTAAAAAAATGATAAAAGATAGAATAAAGGCCTAGATTTTTAAATTCTCTTTATTAAACAAATAATATATTATGTTGATGGTGATTTCTACAATTAAGATATTTAAACAATTCGGCGAGGGCAAAGAGGGAACTTCCATTTTTGGAGGATCAGACGTCCATATGTATTGGTCAGTTCTCGGACAGTAAGAAAATCCGAGCACTTCTTCCTCGAATCTGGCGCAGATTTCATAGACCGACAACATTAAAACCGAGGCCGACCACAGTGGACCGGTGGCTCGGTTTGATTTTACCTCATGGAACAAGTTGATGAGCTCGGATGTTATGGATCGGGGCGGGAGCAATCGAGGTGTTTGGCAAGTTTACTTGCCGACGTCCTATAACCGACGCGTAACCATGATAGTTTGGACTTTTCCCTCTGAAATCTACTTTCATATTTGAAATCTAACATGTTGTCATCATTAATGAAAATGCGTGACAGTGTACTTTTATGGCGTGATGTGACGGGAAATCAAAGGGTAGGCTTTGCTTTCGGCGATGGCAGATGGAGAAAAGAGCTTGTCAAATTGTCGGAAACCCGCAGTGCTGGCGTCACAAAGATATGAGAACAGTATTGTATATCCATTAGCACATAAGGAGAGAGTGATCTCATTTGTAAGGGTTGAAAAACTTTTCATTCTAGTATTACTTGTAAGAAACTCAAAGAACAACCGACTGATCGGTTACTATTAGACATGTCCCTAAATAGGTCGGTAGAGCTCGGTTTGGTAATAAAATAACTCCATCTACTTTGTGCCCGTGGACGTAGACTGGATTAGCTCCGCTGAACCACGTTAAACACTCTTTGTCGATTTTTGTGATTGTTTTGTCTTTTGCCACATTTACTTTTGATCTCCCATAACCAAACAAATTCAAGATTGAATGAGGATTTTCTTGGGAGGGTTATCTCGAAACTACCCCTGAGACGAAAATCACCCGTCAACATATTATAATTGTTAAATAATGATGGATTTTAAATAAGATTATTAATATTTATTTATTCAAATTTTTTTAAAGTATAAGAATGAAATCACTATTATGTTTATAATTAAATATAAATGGAATCTAAAATGATAGGAATTTTCATGAAAACAAAAAGCTATCCGTACTCGTGATTTAACTGATATAGAGGGACACATATGTTATTATCCAAACTAAACGTAAAATAAAATACCTTGAAAGACGTGCAACCACAGTTGCGTGCAAATTTTGTGTGTGTGTGAGAGACTCGTGTGTTTTTTTCATCCCGCTTTTGAGATAGTGCGTGCAGCCCAATAAATTGTTCATATCACACCCTTCATAATTGGCAAAATTTATTTATGGTACTTGTTAAGTAATTATTTTAGGAAAATTTTTATATAAAAAATAAAAAATAATTAAGGTTTTGATAATTTTATATATTTCCTATAAAAATGGTATGAAAATTCACCAAAAATAAATTCTTAATAACTATCCATAGGACATTAATTAACATCACCCTTCATAATTTTATATTAAGCTTAATGCCACGTAAAATAAAGTGAATCAATCAACAATGAAGTTCTTTATCGTGGGATTAAAAAAATGAAAACGAGGTTAACATTGAATGATTGTATATCTATCTCACGTCGTCCAGGAAAAATATGAATGATAAAAACTTTAAAATAATGATCTTTCTTAAATTACTTGATAGTCGGAACAAAACAAAACCGCATACAATATCCGAAGGGTCATCCGAATTTGGCGGAAGGCTTCAATGTGACACTTCAAAAATTATTGACATCAAAAGCATATGAAAGGATCCGATCATGAAGAGAAACAGAAGAGTGAAAATCTGATCGTTAGGGGTTAAAAAAAAAAAAGGCTGATAACAAAACACCAAGCGTAAGCTCATCAACAAAAAGGCTGATGCCAAACCACCCCTTTCAGACTTAAGCGGAGCAGGTAAAACCTCCAGCTGTTTCAAATTCTTACAAGAAACGCACTCCCTAGATTCGAACCCAGGACTTCAATATCAAATTCTGAACTTTACACCACTAAACCACGTCACTTGGAGACCTTCAGTACCCAATCCACTATTGTTGAAACGCCAAATCCTATAGCAGTGCACTTCTTCTCGCCCCAGACAGGGCCAGCTATGTCAATGTGCATCAACTGAACCTTCTCATTAACAAACTGCAAAAGCAAAGCTCATATTTCGATATCCACAGCATAATTCTGATTCAAATGACTTATTTTTTTGGAAGTGAGACGAAGGGAAAGTGACCGTTTAAGAAGGTTTTCTTTGTCCTTCTATAAGAGAGACCGTAGATTTGCTTGATTGCATTACCTGTTTCAAAAATATAGCTGCAGTGATATCACTGCCTTGCCGATGTTGACCACGTCAGCCACTCCTGATTTAATCATCTCCCAATCACAGAGATGTACCTCAATTGTCTTTCCAATTGCAGCTGTGATAATATCTCCAGGCCTCATACCTGTTCCACATATCATATTCCCACAAGCTGCAACAATGAAATGAACCTGCGTATGCAAAACCATTCACAGATAGGCTTATTATATTAGTGTGGTTGTTAGAAGAATGCAAAGAGGACAGAGAGGGGAAAAAAGGAAGCAAAACCATTCACAGATAGGCTAATTATATTAGTGTGGTTCCTAGAAGACTGCAAAGAGGACAGAGAGGGGAAAAAAGGAAGCAACATGATAATTAACTTACCTCTACTCAAGGAGGTTTTATTTGACCTATGGCTTTTGCGGCACCAAGAACAGCAGCTGCACCTCCCATTTCATTATCTCAATTGAGCAGCCAGGCCCAGTCTTGATGTTGTAGCCACCACTAATAAGTAATAACTTACAAAATATATATTCAAGGACCTAAATATAGACAACGCTAATAAAACTAAAGGCAGAGACCAATTATAACACTCCATACTATCTCTGTCAACCAAGAGAACGGAAAGGAGTAACAGCAGTGGTAGTGGAGAAAACAATGCATCAACAGCATGCACAGTGAGAAAGAAAATAGTATGAATTCGCTTACATGAAATACGTTAAATTAAACTCACTACGTAACCGTAATTTTCTTTAGGTCATATGTTGAATGATTCAAAGGAGCTGACATCCCATTCCCCTTTCACACATTCTCATTTTCTCTTTTCATTCAAGTAAAATTAAACTACATCCATAATAATTACCTGTCAAAGGTCAATCCCTTTCCAACCAACACCAACTTGATTTTAGCGGATCAGCTTGGAGGTTTGTAACACAAGTGGATGAAAGGAGGAGGATTTGCAGAAGCTGCAGCAACACCCAGATAGGACTCTTCATCCAAAATGGTGGCAGAAAGAACATCGATGTACAAGGAAGCAACCTTTGAAGCCTCTTCCGCCAGTATCGCTGCAGCATAGAAGTCAACCCATATGAATTAATTCTAAGAATTATCTCCAACTACTGTAAACAAAAATACCCATGGCCCATCAAAATGCCAACAGTTGTACACAATATAAGAAAGTCATACTACTTGATCAATTACAAGAACAACACATATTTACAACTGACCACAGCACAGATTAACTGCAAGAAACAAAAAGAAATTTATCAATAAAAAGCAAATATATAGCTCATACGAACTAGGGGTAAGCACATTGGCAGGGGAATTCACAAGCTCCCTCCCCAAAATAACAGCAGAAGAAACATCTTCAGCGTACTTGAGCTTCTTTTCTAATTCAGGTCCAGTTCCAAGACCAATAATGTCCACAGACTTAAGCGGTACTGGCTTCTTTGACTCAGACCTATATCGATTATCTTCAAATGTCCCCAAAATAGTTCCTGTGAAAATTTAAATCATTCCGCCAAAAGTCATTTCCTCTTCTTTATACAATTATACCTCACATGTCAGTTATAATATCAGGAATTCATAAAATAAGTACCAGATGCCACTGCCTACGCAGCAGTAAGCTTTGATTCATCTGAGAGACCCTCAGAAGAGGCAAGCACAACAGCAACATTGCTGGCTTGAGCGGCCTTTGCAGCAGCAGCAACAGACTCACCAAGAGTGCGAAATCCCACCAGATGCCACTGCCTACGCAGCAGAAAGCTTTGATTCATCTGAGAGACCCTCAGAAGAGGCAAGCACAACAGCAACATTGCTGGCTTGAGAAGCCTTTGCAGCAGCAGCAACAGACTCACCAAGAGTGCGAAATTCCCTGGTACTTGAAGCTGACTAGCCGAGACCAATCAAGCCTACTCTTTTGGAGTGGATGCCAAGGAGTCTAAGAACAATTGACTGGCCAGCTTTTCCAGTGAAATCTTCCTCATAAGAAGCTTCAGATAAAAGACCGCCCAATTGGGCATCTAGCTTTTTCAAATTGAGTTCTGGAATTTCGAGTTATCATCCTTGGCCATGTATTTCTCTGTGACACTCACTGCAAGTATATCCCCTTTCCATTCCACCGCATCAACCTCTTTTGCAGCAAAAGAGATCTTCCAAACATTGTCCACAAAACATCATCAAAACAACATATTGAGTATTCCAAATCATACAATGAACAATTCTGTAACAGTAAGCTGTGAATTAACCAGACAAATTCTGGAACCACACATAGAAAAATCCCACAAATAAAAACAAATCATGTAAAAAATCGAGAGCCATAAAAAGTTAAAAACATATATAATAACAAACCCACTAAGATTAACTATGAGCAGGCTTAGTGAGGCCAAGAGTAGCACGAGCAATAGAGTGAGCCATCATGAGTTTCCTCTACAAAACAATAAAGGTGGCTGCGGTGCTGCTGCAAAAGAAAGCCTAAAAGCAGCTTCAGATACTAATTTCGATAAAAACACAGTTGATGAAAGACAAGTCGTTAATGTTACAACAAATTTTTTTTTGAAACGGGATTACGTAAATATTTGACTGTCACAAGCTGTAATTCAACGTAGGAATTGACAATAACTTTAAGCCCTTTGCCGTCAAACCACGAGCACTAGACCCGGCCGACGGTTCGGTTCCGGTTCGGAACCAAACCGGCCGGTTTCCGGTTCCACAAGTGTGGAATCGGAACCGAACGGTTAATTCCGGTTCGGTTACGGTTCCACACTTAAGTGGAACCGGAACCGTAAACGGTTCCGGTTCGGTTACCGTTTTTTTTATTTTTAATTTTAATAATAAATTTTAAAAAATAGAAAAAAAATTTATAATCGTAATGTTTTTTCAAACCATCACATCATTTTTATAGAATATTTTTTTATAAAATTCTTTTAACATAAAATCATTTTTATAGCCAACTTTTGGCTAGTGCTTTCTTTATATAAGCGATGTGGGATATTTGTTATTTGACTATTGTGTCCCACATCGGTTATATGAAGAAGTCAATAACCAATAGTTGGTTATAAAAATGATGTGGATATTCATGTTTTAGTATTGCAATTTTAAACCTCATTATTATTAATAAAAAAAATTGAGATTTACTTGTGGAACCTTACGGTTCCAAGTAATTTTTTTTTTTTTTTTTTAACTTTCGGTTCCAACCGGTTCGGTCAGGGTGAGAACCCTAACCGAACCGGTCAGGTTCCGGTTCGGTTCTGGAACCGAAACCGGTTGGAACCGAAACCGTCCGGTTCCGGTTCCGAACCGGAACCTTGGCCGGGTCTAACGAGCACTAACAGTACAATAATGGTGCACATATTTACGGTGTAACAATTGTGGGAAAATTCTCTAAGTATGGTTATAAGAATTTATATATAAAATGAAATGATTTAATTATTGAGTGAAGAGATTAAATCATTGAATTTAATGGGAAGAATATATCCTTCAAGGGGAAAGAACATAACTTTTAAGAATTAACTTATTTGACAAAATATTACATTTTCAATGATAACTCTCCATGTTCATAAATAAAATTTTGGATTCTTATTTCAATTCATTAAATTTTCATATACACTCTCTTAGAGGTCTTGCATATTATAAGGTCTTGAGTTTTCATAATCAATAGAGTTCCCACCATTTTATCCTTGTTCAAGTTCTCGTGGAATGAGTGCCTCTTATACAAGAAGCATCTGAGCAATCCTGGGAGAATATTGCCACATAGCATCTGTAAAGCACCGAGATGAGGTAATAAATCTTAAGGACAGAGACAATTTGACTTGAATTATGTTCGATCATTAACATCTTCAAATTTTCAAGTTTTTATAAGTTTTATGGTTTATATTTAATATTAGCATATTAATGAATGATTAAGTTATTTGATACATGTTAAATTTTATTTGATAGCACTTATTATACAACAACAACTGCATGTACAATACTAGTATCTCTTCCTTCCTCAGCTAAACACGCACGCCCATGATAAGTTGCGTCTGCATCTATCAATGTCAGTGGCGTCTATTACTTGTGAGAGCCAGCAGCATTTCAGGCTTCCAGCAAGCCACAAACACAGCCATGCAAGCTGTAATCATCAATGAGAAATAGCCAACATACTTTCGGTGGTGATGCCATGAAATCAGTAAGTGGTAGGGCATCTTGAGCTGGCCAAAACGTGTGGTAACAGTGCACACGTTTTGGCCCTATAAATTGAGTTCCAAAACTCAGTTTATAAACATCCCAAAGAAGAGAGAAATTGTATAGAGAGAGTTTTGTGAGGTTTTTTAAGTTTCTAGTTTGTAAACTTGAATTTTATTCTTGAGAGTAATAAAATTACATTCGGTTTTTCCTCAAAACACTCCAAGAGTGATCAGTGAATCACAACAAGTGGTATCAGAGCTTCGGTTGTTCTTTGGGATCGTAAAACCGAGTAACAGAGCTTCCGATCAGAAAACTGGTTCCGACGAAAGTTGTCAAAAATACATTTTGAGGGCACCATCAGCTAGTTCACGTCGAGACGAGCTTGGTGGTATTTCGCAGCGACCAAACGAAGGCCAGAAGACGCCTCACGCGCCACCACGCGCCGACGAGTGAAAACGCTTCTCGGACACGCGCCTTTGAGGTTGAAGACGAGTCCAGTCAGCCGCCACGTCAGCGCCACGTCAGCACCCAGTCAGCCGCCACGTCAGCACACCTGCCATGTCATCACAGCCGGTCCCACTTGCCACTTAAGCGCCACGTCAGCATCATGGTAAATTTCATTTAGCCCCCTGAAGTTTTTTGAAATTTACAGTTTTGCCCCAGAGCTTTTAGGAATTTATAAATCATCCCATGTGTCGGATTTAGACCAACGAAGTGTCTATTCCACCATTTTCGACCGTTCCGGACGCAACGGTGACCTCGAATTTATGAAATTAAGACCCAATTTTAGTGTATTTTTATTTTAAACTTTAAACACTGAAAATGGAAATGGAATATTCTCATTCTGGTGCAATGATTAAACTGGCTACAACTAATTACTCCCTCTGGAGATCTCGGATGATAGATTTTTTGCATTGTAAAGATCTCTTTGATATCATCGAGTTGAAGGGAGTGAAACCATAGTCTGTTAAGGAGTATGACTGGAATAAACTCAACAACAGAACTTTGGGTCAGATTAGGCAGTGTATTGGCCATAATGACTTCCACCATGTAGCACATGACACAAATGCTTATGAAATGTGGAGGAAATTGGAAGACATGTTCCAGGCCAAAACAACTCGGAATAAAGCCTTAATCATGAGGCGTGTGGTGAACCTGAAGCTGCGGAGTGGAACTTCCGTTGCAGAACACACCAACGAGTTTCAAAGCCTGGTGAACCAATTGTCTGCAGTAGACATGCAACTGGCAGATGAAGTTCAAGCCCTCTTGCTACTCAGTTCTCTTCATGATAGCTGTGAGACTCTGGTGGTTACTCTTAGCAACTCAGCTCTAGGAGGCAAACTTACCATGCATATGGTAAAGGATGCCCTGTCAAATGAAGAAGCCATAAGAAAATACGTGGGCTCGGATCAAACAGAAGCCTTTGTCTCGGAGCAGCGAGGAAGACAACAGGAGAAACATCAAGGTGGGAGGAGAGGCAGAAGCAAAAGCAGGAGCAGATCCAAGGACGGGAAAAAGACATACAAGTGCTTCCACTGTGGCATAGAAGGCCACTTGAAGAAAAATTGCCGAAAACTGCAACGGGAGCAGAGACAAGGCAATAACCTACCGAAGAAGAATGACGCGGAGACACTAGTAGTTACCACGGTAGATGTAGCTATATGCTCCGGCCAGGAAGAATCATGCCTTCACACCGCAACTCAGGATGTCGAGTGGGTGGTAGATACTGCAGCATCCTACCACGTCACTCCTCACAAGGATTTCTTCACAACATACAAAGCAGAAGACTTTGGAGCAGTGAAGATGAGGAATACCAGTTCTTCTCAGATAGTGGGAATTTATGAAATACAGTTGCGGACAAATGCAGGATATACAATAACCCTAAAGGAGGTCAGACATGTTCCAGAACTTCGGCTCAACTTACTCTCAGGGGTAGCCCTTGACAAACATGGCTATGCTAGCCACTTCAGCAACGACACTTGGAGGATGATAAAAGGTGACATGGTCATCGCCCGAGGACACATCTGTGGAACCTTATACAAGACTCATGTGAAGATATGTGCAGAAAGCCTAAATGTAGCTGAACCGGAGGCTTCTCAGAATCTGTGGCACCAGAGACTCGGTCACATGAGTGAAAAAGGGTTGTCTACCTTGACAAAGAAGGATCTAATCACTGTCTCAAAAAATGCTGCTCTGGATCCTTGAAACCACTGTCTATTCGGTAAGCAACACAGAGTCTCTTTCAATTTCTCTTATACAAAGAAATCAGAGTTACTCAGTCTGGTGTACTCTGATGTATGTGGTCCTTTGGAGGTAAACTCACTAGGCGGTAACAAATATTTTCTGACTTTTATTGACGATGCTTCTCGGAAAGTATGAGTGTATTTTCTGAAAACAAAGGATCAGGTCCTGGACTATTTCAAACTGTTCCATGCCATGGTCGAGCGTGAAACAAGGAAGAAACTGAAGTGTCTTCGCACAGACAATGGATGCGAATATGATTCCAGGGAGTTCGATGCCTACTGCAGAAGTCATGGCATTCGACACGAGAGGACTGTTCCACGCACCCCACAACACAATGGGGTCGCTGAAAGGATGAACCGCACCATTATGGAGAAAGTTAGAAGCATGATCAGTATGGCTAAGCTGCCAAAGTCATTCTGGGGAGAAGCTGTTCGTGCCGCCTGCTACTTGATCAACAGATCACCATCTGTACCATTGAATTTCGAGATTCCGGGGAAAGTGTGGTCTGGTAAGAATCCCTCATATTCTCACCTCAGAATATTCGGATGTTTAGCATTTGCACATGTATCCAAGGAGCTCAGACAGAAGCTCGATGCAAGGACTACTCCATGCATCTTCATAGGCTATGGAGACGAATAATTTGGATACAGACTATGGGACCCGAAGGAAAGGAAGGTCATCAGAAGCAGAGATGTAGTGTTTCTTGAAGACCAGACAATAGAAGATATTGAAAAGCCCAAGTTGCCTTCTAAAACCAGTGCCGAAAATGCCGATGCAAATCCAGACACAACCCCAGCACCAACACCAACGGCCACATATGATGATGGGGTGCAAGATATACCAGAAGCAGAACCAGA
This sequence comes from Zanthoxylum bungeanum, assembly GCA_019454045.1. NCBI lineage: Eukaryota > Viridiplantae > Streptophyta > Magnoliopsida > Sapindales > Rutaceae > Zanthoxylum > Zanthoxylum bungeanum. The sequence continues at coordinate 17,084 of SKCR01027495.1, read as the reverse complement.
TGAGGAAAGAGGTATTGAGCAGAGGGAGCTACAACCTGCTCCATCAGAGGCTTAAGGATCATCCACAGATCCGGATGACAACAGACAGCCGGAATTATATAGGCCCTGCCTAATCGGTGTAGACACTGGGTATTAGGGTACCACTGACTAGCGTCGTACATATTTTAAAACATTGATAGTAGGGAGATGTTTTAGAAAAGAATGATTTGTTTTATCCGAATGAAAATGTTATGTTTGCACATGACTTATTTTTCTAATTAATAATGTTAAACTGATAATATGTCGTCATTGTTATTGTGTCTTAATATAATGATTCTTATTGTCTCAAAGAGACGTGTCTCGGTGGTGTAGGATTCGAGATCTTATCTTGAGGTTATGAGTTCGAATTCAGGAAGTGTGTTTCTTATAAAAGTCTGTGACAGCCGGAGATTTTATTTATTCCACTTAAACCCGAAATGGATGATTCAATAACAAAATTTCCAACGATTCAAAAAAAAAATCTTATTTATTTGGCCAAGTACCTTAGGTTGAAAGCATGAAAAATGCCAACCACTAACGGCATAAAGAATCTTATAACACTAACTATAAATAATAATAATTTAAAAATAATAAATGAGGATAATTACAACAACTACATTAAGAATAAATCAAATAAATAATTAAATAGAAATATTCATGAATAAAATATAAAATCAATTAATTATAAAATACCATATACTAAAAAGTTAAGTTATATAATAATAATAAATTGAATGATTTTAAGTTAATTAATTCAATATAGCTCATGTTGTTAGCTAATGCAACATCTAACGAATTGATTTGGACATATCAATTGTCATGTAAGTATGATTCGATTGAAACTCAATAATGCATCATAATATAGATTTAATTATTTGAAGGAAAAAAAAAAGTTCATAAGTCAAGCGGTTTGAATTTTTATTTTTTATTTTTTTTTGTAAACATTTATTTAGAGTTTCTAAACATATGATTAATTTTAAGGTCACTTCGGTCATTTTAGTAAGGGTCAACGATTAGGGATCTATTTGATAAAAACGTAAAATGAATTTCACTATTTGATAAATATTTTGAAATTGGGGATGTTAATGTTATAACCGCGTTAAATTTCAATTCCTGTCACTTAAATTCATTTTCCCCATCGCTGTGGTGACCTGCTTTTTTTCTCTTAAACATAAAATTTGTTTACCATCCATTATTTTATTATAAGAATGGTTAAAATTTATTTAAAAATGATAAATTTACTCATATTCATCATAACTCTCTCACTGTAACTACAGTAAATTACTGTAGCTCAGTAACATAGTTAGGATAAATGTGAGTAAAAGTGTGAGTAAATATATCATTACTCAAATTTATTTGTTCATTTAATATCGATGGATTAAATATTTTTTCATTATTTTAAAAAAATTATATACTAAATTATGAGATTCATATCCGGACTTGGATATGGACATTTCATTTCTGATGCCGTATCTCCTTACCATATGAATTTATGATGATGATCAATGTCCCTACACTTTTTTTGTCATAATCTTTTTTACTTTCGATTCCTTGAATTTCTGTCTTTGCTTGAGAATCTATCACTTTTCACTGCATTTGCCAAATCTCCTCCATTCCATGAAGCTTTTTTGCTTGAGTGATCTTATTCCTTTCCCACTTTTCTTTCTTTTCAAACTTTGTTATTCTACTAAAGTACAATATTCACTTGATCTCTTCAATGTCTCATTATTGAGGTTGAGTGTTTGAACTTTTTTGTGTGTTAGAGCTTAAGACTTAATTGTTAGATATTAGATTTGAGTTAAGTGGTGTATTTTTTATAATAGAGTGATGATACTCTCACCAACAAATTTACAAACAAATTTACAAACCACTCACTGTATCTACAGTGATCTACAGTGAGAGAATTTGTAAATTTGTTGGTGAGAGTATCATTTTTGTTTATAATAATTTGATGTCGAAGATTTTACTTATTCCATTTAAATTTGGATCAGATGGTTTGACTATAATATTTCTAACGTCTCCAAAAAAATAATAATAAAATAAACATAATTCAAGTTACGCATCAGAATTATTTACGTTAATTGATATTGTTGACAAAAGAACGTCACTCTAGAACGAATGAGTCAGTAAAGGACAAAAGCAAGCATGATGAGCAGATATCACTCCACAGGACGATTCGAACCTAGGAGGAGGACGAGAAGAGCAGTGAGGGAGGTCCCAACAACTAGGACGACTGAACGCATTATGCGGTTGATCTCACAATTTAAACGGTTGAGAGTTGAGATAGTATCACCCACGACTTGGTAGTTCAATCTCACTCATGCGAAGATAAAATGCGATAAAAATGAAGACTCAAACGAACATCTTATTTTTTATTTCGTAGTTTTATAATCTTTAGGACTGTAATTTATGTGTTTGTGCCCCTTGGAGACTTCTTCACTTAATCAAACACTTTTTGCTGAGACTCTGTCTCAGGAGGTTTGAACTTTACACAAAATTGCGCAAACAGATATACGTGATTTACATTGATCGCGAAACAACCCAAATTTTATCAAATTTTATAACATCATATTAAAATCGGCCAAAATTGTCTGATAATTAACAACAATATAAAACAGTCAAAATCAACTTCATCAAATTAATCGTTCAAAGTAATTTCGATTAATCACCACATTAAATGCATTTATTTAAAAGAAAAGAGCAAGATAAGTAACCGGAAACACCCGGTAAAATAGTTGTGGGTCACCAGATATAAAATATAAAGAAATAAAGAAAGCCCAATCTTTGATGGATAGATCGAAAGAAACCCAACAGTCTCTCCACAATCTCCGATCAACCATTTTGATTATCTGGGAAACAATCAAAGATATAAATGATAAATGTGTTAGGTTTTGAATTCTCCCCACTTGGAACTCATTAAAGCGACACAGTTTCAGAAAACCACCAACTGTTCTTTTTTTTAGGTAAAAACATTCACACACTCTCTCCTAGTTAACAATTCAAAATGGAATCTTTATGTGTCGAGGCTTATTTTCAATGTGCTTCATTGGATATATTTACGTAATTTATTTTAGCTGCTTTTGTTTTGTATATGTGAACGCTAGCATTGTGGACTGATTTTGATGTATTTTTGTGGGTTTTTTGTTTCAGGATTTTTGAGCAAATTTGAAGTTTGAGAGTGAGAAAAATGAGGGTTTTAGGGATTTTCCTAGAGAATGATGGTAGTGGTAGAAGTGTAAATTTGAGTTAATTTGAAGGTGAAAAGCTGAGACTGTGCTGTTGAACGTGGTTCACTCGACGTGGATAATTGGCTTTGCTAATAATAAAATGAGGGTTTTAGTGAATTTTGTTGGTGGGTTTTGGATGGTATTGGTGTCTAGTCAGGAAACTTTGGGGATTTGAGTGAACCCATCTGCTGAATTTACTTGTTGGTTGTATAATTTTGGGGATTGGCTGGATCCACCACCTTGAAAAACTGGAAAAGTTTTGAGAGATTCTGAAGCCAACACAGCTGATATCTCTTTGAACTTTTCTTTGGATTTAAGATATTGTGTAATGTCAAGTGCTCCAAGAGTGAGATCCATGAATGTGGCAGAATCAGAGACCAGGCCGATCCTAGGACCTGCTGGGAACAAAACGGGGTTATTAGGTGCACGGAAACCTGCTTCAAAGCAATCGAGGAAGGTTGAAAAATCACCTGTAGGGGTTAATGCAGCAGAGGAGAAGAAAGTCCTCTCGCCATCATCTAAGGCTACTACTCCCGCTTCTAAGTTGTCTCCTAAATCACATTCCCTTAGTGTTCATTCAGTACTTCGCCGTCATGAGCAGTTGTTGCAGTATAATTTGTCACTGAATGCTTCATGTTCGTCTGATGCCTCTACAGATTCATTTCATAGTAGAGCATCTACTGGGAGGTTGACACGCTCAAATAGTGTTGGGAGTAGGAGGAAACCATTTCCTTCAAAACCGAGGAGTGTTGTTTCTGATGGTGGGTTGGATTCTCCACCACCTGATGGTTCACAGACCAAGAAAAGGTGTGCTTGGGTGACACCAAATACTGGTTCGTTCTTGCTTCTTTGATCTTAGAGTAACTTTCTTAAGTTTCCCGTTATGGTGAAGTTTGATGTGACAATGCTTTGTTGATAATGCTCACTAGAACATCTTTAAGTGGCTCAACAGAAGTTGATAGACATATGTTGCTTTGGTTTGTGTAATATCTGTTACTGTATTTTCTAAATTCAAACAATGTAAAATTCTAAAATGAAATTACTATTTGGGACAAACCTTATCTTGTGCTATCTATGCTTGGTTTCTGAGTTACTTAGCATAATGTTTGCCTTATTGATCATGCAATTTCTATGCATATAGTTTGATTTCAGTAATAAGATTAATTTGAGAAATTCTTCATAAGGTTTGCCATTCCTGCGGTTGCCATAGTCTATCTTGTTTGCAACGCTTGACAAGTACTGCTTTTATAAATTTCCACCAGTTTGATACAACCAAAAGTATCATGTCCCAACATCAACAACCTACTTGCTTCCATTCTTTCTAATTACAATATCTGCGGCAGTATAAATTGATCAGTGCGTTTGTGCCTTTCATAAGAGCCCATTTATGACATTTGCTCTTAAGCGTTAAATGCTGACCGTCGGATTTTATTTGCTGAAATCAGATCCTTGTTATGCTGCTTTCCATGATGAAGAATGGGGAGTTCCAGTACATGATGACAAGTGAGCAATTACAACTTCTGTTCACCACTCAATAGGTCTTGTGATTCCTTCTAACAATGAGTTTGATCTAAATGCTTCTCTGCATGCAGGAAATTGTTTGAGCTTCTTGTTCTTTCAGGTGCTTTGTCTGAACTCACATGGCTTGCCATCCTTGGCAGAAGACACATTTTTAGGTATTGATTGTGTGAAAGCCCCATTCTTTTGTATATCAACATACTCATTGCTGAAGCATATGCAATTATACTTGGATTTTAATCATAGCTGGTACATTTTTGGAATTTTAATTGCAACCTTCACACAATTGCTTGAATGCAGGGAAGTTTTTGTGGGCTTTGACCCCATTGCTGTCTCAAAGTTGAATGAGAAAAAGTTACTAGTAGCTGGAAGTGCTGCAAGCTCTCTATTATCTGACCTTAAGCTGCGCGCCATCATTGAGAATGCTCGGCAAATTTCCAAGGTAGATTTTCACATTTGCAAATGTACTGTGGTCTTTAATTTTATTAGAGGATGGGGGATTATAGAACAGATATTTGGGACTTTGGGTGAGAAAAACATGCGACATGAATGGACTAATTTAAGAATACTTTCCAGTATAAAGTGCATTTTCACAGATACCAGTATAAAGTGCATTTCACAGATACCCTCAGGAGTGTAGTCGAGTTGGTTTTCTAGCATCTTAGTAAAAACCTTGCCACATGGGTTCAAGCCTTGGAGGTGGTAAGGGGTTAAAAATATATTTGAGCTTGCCTACTCCCTTACCTTAAAAAAATACATTTTACAGATGGTAGCTCTGCTCATAGTTTTCCATTTCTAGAAGTAGGATGATTTAGTACATCAATCTCCTGATTTAGAAAACCTTTGCTTGGTCCAATATTCACTTTTTCTTTTTCCATTTTTTTCTTCAGGGAATCATGTAATTTTTTTTAATGACGTAAAATTGTTGCTTTGTGATCATTTGATCAGGTAGGTTAGCCTGTTAGGGGAAAGTGGTTGAAAGGTGGTCCTGATTCCTCAACGATTAGTATGACTCATATAGGACAAAGCATAATACAGCATCATACTTCCATCCATACGGTTTGACGTTGAGTTTATCTTATTTCAAGATTTACTCATGCAACCTAATTATTCTGTTCCTTCAAGATGCTAGCTTGCTTAGCCACTAACCTTTGTTACTGAAAGTGCCATAATTGCATACTCCATGGTTGCTATAATTATGATATGCAACTAACTTTTTGCAGATTTGATGATTGCCAGGTCATAGATGAGTTTGGGTCATTTGACAATTACATTTGGAGCTTTGTGAACCACAAGCCTATAGTAAGTAGATTCCGATATCCTCGCCAAGTTCCAGTGAAAACACCAAAAGCTGATGTGATCAGCAAAGATCTTGTGAGAAGGGGATTCAGGAGCGTAGGGCCCACTGTCATATATTCATTCATGCAGGTGGCGGGAATAACAAACGACCATCTCACCAGTTGCTTCAGATTTCAGGAATGTTTAAATGCGGCTGAAGTGAAAGAAGAAAACGGCATCCCTAGAAATGATGAGGGCAAGAAAACAGATGGCACAATTGACTCAGAATTATCCACAGAGATTGATGCGTTAAGTTTGTCTTCAGAATGAAGAACCACAAAAGTCCTGTTTTGTAGCAGATGGAGCTCCTGGTTCAGTCATTACTTAGCTTATTGACTGAAATTCACTGCTACTCTTTGCTTTTGAGTAGTAATGAAGGTGGATTTGTGTATAAAAATTTCATGACAATCCAATGCATCATGAATTTGTAGATTGTAGATTACTGCAAGTGAATTACATTAACTGGTTGAAAAAGAGGCCTATCAGAAAGAGCCTTCCAATACAGTTGAGAAAGTTAGCAGTTAGATCTATCTTTTCAAAACCAAATTCCAACAACAAAACTGGAAAAAACTGAGCTGTCCATGTCGCTTTTAATAGGTGACTGATGGTTTATGGGGCACTGTGTCTCTATGTCCCCGTAGGACACGCCTAGCCTAGGACTCCTAATTTTGAAGCACTTGGGCCCAAGAATCCCAAATTAGGTAGGGTACCCAGATCCTTTTGCAAGATATTATTAAGCTCAACAATTACTGGTGCCTTGTTTTTATATAATCCTACCAAAATAAGAAAAACAGAGTTGGAGAAATATTGTGGCAGGTTAAAGATAATATTGCATACTCCAAACTCATTCCTGAGTTAGGGGGCAAAAAAATTCTTGCTTATGAATAGATTATTTGTCTTCACAAGAAAATTTTACTAGTGATGTTGTGGGGTGGCAAGATTCAAGAACAATTATTCTTATCTAGATTTTTCCAAGTTTACTGAATAGTTCAGGCATTAGATTCTGAAAATCAATTTGTTCAATTGAGATCTCACTAACTTTGACTAAATGAGCAAAGTTATTCCTGCCAGATCAAAAAAACCAAAAGCATTTTGAACAATCTACTAAAAATAATAATCATAGATTCACAAAGCAAAACAGTTTCAGGAACTCGTAAAAGGTATATGAAGCCAACCCTAAATCATGGATAGAACTCTCACTATAAAATTGCTCTTACATTTCCTTGCCTATAAAGAACATGACCCAATTAAAGGAGCAATTTGTATGGTTTCCAGTACTATTACCAAGTACAATACCAACTATACAATGGCTCACTGAGAGACTACATTGGTAATAAATAATAAACAGATACAATCAGAAGAAAGAAAATCAAACCTGAGAACCAGACAAGTTTACGATTTTCATGCATAAAAGAGCCCACTGATAATCTTCCTATAATGCCTAAAATAGTGATGCGATGTTCAGCAAGGCTTTATTTCAAACCCGATGCTCAGAAGTGTTCGAGCTGATTCCATTGCCTTCTCACCTCCAAGATCCATGGCTGCACCAGCCAATTCACCTTCTGTACCGACTGACCACTGGGTTGAAGTCTTTTGGTTTTGGACAGCATCCTTTTTCTTCAATTGCAAATTGTTCATGGAAGCAGAAGCAGCAGAAGCAGCCATGAAAGGAGCACTTGGTGGGCTGTGTCGCTTCTTAGGCATGGGCATGTCATGGTCATGTACTCCCTTGTATGTTATAATCTGAGCATTTGTGTTATCTACAGCTGTCTCAAAGTGCTTACGGACAGGGCATCCGGCAGAAGTGCATCTATAATAGTTCCTGAAAATTTATTCAAATATATCATAGAGGAAAAACAAAGGACACTACCGATTTAAATAGAAGGAGACAAGTTGGACTGGAGGAAAGAAAAATTGGTGAAGCTCAGGACCAGTCACCCATGAGAACCATGTTCATTAATATTGAAAAGGTTGACAGGTGCACTTGAACCCAAAGCAGTAAAGCAAATGAAGCTGGCTGTCTTTCTATAGCAAATTAATAAACTGGTCTTAGACTATCATTATTTTTTAGCACAAGGCACAATCTTAACATGATTTACATCCATGATCCCTGTAGTTTTTAATGAACAATTGTAGTTCCAACTGTTTTCACATCTCTTGCTGTTGGATTTCACAACAGGCAAAAAGGCATAACAAATGTACCAGTAAGGCTTCAGGAAGAGACATTAGGATATGAACAGAAAAGAGACACAGGACATCAATCATTGCTGGAATTGCACCTGCCCAGGAAAATTTTAAGGTTTTATCGAAGAACCACCATTGATTAAAAGCCATACAAAACAACGCATGATAGGACGACAATTAAAAAGCATTACTAGATGGCATGCAAGATGACTTTCTCAAAATTGTCTCGATAATTGGATTTCAGAAAATCTCTACATTTGTTGTATTCTTTTACAAGAATGCTTCTTCTCATAGTACTATAAATCCAATATAGGCCATAATCCACAAGAATGTTGAATATCGAATATGGCAGAACAAGAGGCCCTCCTTTCAAAATCAAATGACACATGGAATTGCCATCAAGTGATTTAAAAGTCCTTAGCGAGATCCACTGGATCTATGTGTCGGTCTGGGATAGATCAATATCAGATCTGAGCATCATCCGAAAAACCCCAGATAAAGTAAAGACAACAGACCAAAATTCCTAACAGACAAACAAAAGAACTTGCACAAACAATAACACTCATTAAATTTGACCCTTGCTCCCCACCAATCTATATATATCAGATGTCAGAGCTCCCAGTAGAGCACTGCATGATATAAAAACGTTTTTCCTCTCCTGTGTTTTGACGGTTGTTTTTTATTCTAAGATACCAAGAAGTTTAATTAAGTTATTTTATTGAAAGAAAATAGAGATTTGTAGCAAATTAACATTGACCAAACAGTAGCATCTCCACACATCATGATTTACTAGATTTAAAATCACCAAAACCAGAAAAATAAACAAGGGAAATCAAGGAAGAAGCATGCACCTCGGATAAGGATTTCCCTTCACCATTTTCTGTCCATACTTGCGCCATCTGTATCCATCACCTGAGATTCCCACATCACCTGCTGCATGCACAACAAATTTAGGTTTTTTGCTCAGTTTTAAGAGGGGACTTGAACTTGCTAAGTTGCCTTTCTTCACCCTGGTCATAAAAACATATGAAGAACCATCAAAACCAGATTATCACAGATATCATCTTGGAAACAGTAACGTACACTAAATTCAAGAGCAAACTTGCCTTCGCTTTGGCTCTGGTTCGTTTGCATTCTCCTCCTTGACTGAAACTACGCCATCCCCATCAAAGCTACTAAAGTTTGTTCGCTTTCTTTCAGGAACTAAATTTGTGTCTTGTACAAAATGTTTTGAAGATGAAGGTGGAACAGAATCATTAAGCATCCTGATAGACTGTTCTGTAACATTATTCCCTGAAATGGGCCCAACAGATGAAACAAGCCTACTTTCCCTCATGCAGTTATTCTTTCTAGGTGGATCATGACTGTGCATGCCTTTATTAACAATCTCTATGACATTGCCCGAGTGATCAGAACATTCAATCTTTTTAGCACAACAATTAGAATAGATGCACTTATAATAGCTTCGAGAACCTTTAGGACTCTTCACTTGTTTTTGACCATATTTCCGCCAATTGTAACCATCAGAACCAGGTGTCTTCCCAATACGAACAACAGATACACTTTTCCGCTCAGAAGAGTTTTGCAAGTTCGCTTCCGACACAGACGTAGTACTGACCTTATGCAGTGAAAGTTTTTGTCCAGTTAAAGTTGGACTTGCAGCAGATGATATAGGTTGTGTAACAGAAGTATATGATAACTCAGATAAGGACGTTGGATAGATGGACGACTGAAGTTGATTTTGGGTCTGAACTTCCGCATCCTGGGCCTCTATACTTCCTAAAACTTCATGGTGACACATCTCGACCTCCTCCTGATAAAGACGGAACAAGAAATGCATGATGGAAAGAATAATAAGATCACGGAAAAATCAATGCATAAGCAACCAATTAATGGCTTGTAACATAGTTTAGAGTTTTCACTTATATAATTTTACCTAACTTGTTAAAGATGCCTCTAAATCAACAGTTAACACGGAAAATGGAGGATGACGAGTGTGCCTCTTGACTGATCCATGACATGGCTTAGGCAGTTATGCCTCAGAAGTTTAGAACCAACGTTTATAATAACATTCAGCTCACTCAAAATAGGGTGGAAGGTACACGCAGATCTCACACACATATTAAAAAAAGGTTTCTCCATAAAACACTAGTTAGCATATCTCCATTTACTTTTCTCACTCCAAAGTCACATTGTTCCAATAGAGTAATGATATTCAGAGTTCCAACGTAATTCTGAAAATATGAAACCACATACAAAACCAATACAAAAAATAAAGTACAAGACAGAAGAATACTTCACACAGAGAACCCAGGCATATACTCTAACATGATTAAACAGGACCACCATGGCCAACAAAAAGATATAACTATCACGTATGGTCATGGTGGTCCTGTTTGTTGGCCATTTATCAATGAAATATAAGCTACAAAGTATCCCAGAAGCACCAACTAAACTATCAATTCAACTGAGAGAATCAATACCAAAATAACATCATAATTAAAAAAAAAAAAAACAATAATAATTATAATAATAATATGCAATTAGCGAAAAATAAAATAAAACAATTCAGCTTCAGTTTCTCACCTTCAATTTAGTTCCTTCATTTGATTCAACTCCAGAATTCCCTTGTAACCCTGCTAGATCATCAGTATCACACTCAAAATGAAATATTTCTTTAAAATGTTAAAAAAAAAATACCTTTATTATGTTTACAATTCTCGGCGAGTTGCTGTTGGTGTAACTCAATGAGTTGACTCGCTTCCTCTTCTTCTTTTAATAATCCGTCGTCCTCCACTTCCTCTTCTTCATCAAACTTGTCGTTTTGAAGATTTTCATGTCGTTTTGGAGCTTCGAAGCTCCCGCCTTCAGCCATGCCCATGCCCAAAAAACAAATAATACTCACTTTGTAAGAACAAAGCAAAATGAACAGTTCGAGCTTTCCGTTTTTCGATTTTTATACTTTTCAGAATACTCTGAGCGAATTTAATCGAAACAAAACAAATCTTCCCGGCTTGAACCGTTTTTATAGAGAGGTTTTACTTTGTGCTAATAACATGGAGTCCCCATATTTTTTAATATTCACAAAAGATATCTATAACGTTTAATATAGAATTTGGTAAACTTATAAAGTATTTTATATTCTCAATCAATACTTTCTATTAAATTGTAGAATAATTTATATATTTTTACCAAACGGTGGAATAATTTATATATATATATATTTTTTTACACAAACCCCTTTCTCTATTTTTTTAAATACAAATATTGTTTAAAAATATGTGATTAACGATAAAATATATAGTATAATAGAAATTTTTAAATCATATATATATAATATAAATATATTATTTTAAAATTTTATGTTGAGTGATACATCTATCTCTAGTCTCTACACATAGGAAGATATATGTGTGTATATACACACTCTTATTTATATTTTATTGAAATAAAATTTATAAAGAATTCTCATAAAAGCTTGAACTAATTCCCTTAACATGTATAGTGGTGGGTTACAAGCACAATAGCGTCAATTAATTTTAATTTTCTCAACTTATTTAGTGTCTTGTATCTGTTAATTTTAATTTTCAGAATTCAGACATTTAGTTATTATTATTATTGCTTTTAAACGGATTCTTAAAGTAATTTGGTAAGGATGTGAAAATATTTCTTTATTTTGTAATTGTTATAAACGTAAAGGATATGAATGTTATTAACACAGTTGGCTTTAAAGCGAAGGGAGTGATTGTGGCCTGGGGCTGTGGGTGGGGCATATGTGTCTTTGACTTGAATTGACCTCAGGTGGTTACTATCATTATATGACTTTATGTGTGGCAAAAGCCGTTTATTTCTCCGTTGCTTTAGTGGCCGGGATGGAACGCTTTGGGCTGTGTTGACTTGACGGTTTCTTTAACGGCCCACGTGGCCGTTTCTCACTTGGTGGTTTGACTCGGGCATTAATTTTGTTTCAATTCTTATTTAAAAAATTTTCCCCTTAGATTCTGTCCATTTTTTTTTTAAAAAAAATGTCATTTTTCTTGCATTTGAGACACATTAACTGCTTTAGAATATGTTCTTTTTGGCATATTTCTTTTTGTGTAGGTTTTGATTAAAAATATAAGTTTTATTTGAATATGATTAAAGAAATTTTGAGTCAGCTCAATCTTATTTTATTATGTGATAAAATAGGAGGTTCCCACAAGTCCTATAATTTTAAATTTAAAACTCCTGAGTATAATACATTACTAACGCTAAGATTTCTTCGTACAAGCTTCCCGCTTGAGATTTATGGTTAACTCGTGAAAAAATAAAAATGATTGTGGGGCCATCTACTTTGTCATGTGGTAGAATAAGATTGGTTAAGTCAATACATCAGCCTCATCTAAGTATTTTTCAGGTATTTGAATTAATATCTTATTTTTTTTTTAAAATGATTTCAAATAACTTTTTTTTGGTTGCGACTGGTCTTTCGCTATCCTGAACAAATAAATTTTCTCACACAAGTAAAAAGTGAATATTAAGTGTTAAATATAAGCACGTACCATACATAAATAATCATGTTTTAATTCTTTAGAAAAGAACCAGCACATTAAAAAGGAAAAAAAAAAAACAAAAAACAAAAGAAATGAACGGCTAAGATCACAGTAAAGTAAATTTGATCATATTTAATAAATTTCAATTAGTTTACATTGGTTGTGGGAGTGGGACCACCTACATTATTCCACTACCACAATTGAGCCCTCGTTAGGTTCCACTAGATTTATCCTAGAATTTTAATAACATGTATTAAAAAAGTGAATTAAATTGTTCTTTTTTTTTTTTTAGATTGCATTAAAAATGTCAAGAAGACCAATAATAATACATCATCCAAGGATGTAATTACAAGATTAGTTCTGTTCGAATACAACATTTAAAATATTCTAAAACCCAAATCCTAATTCCATGTATTGTTTATTCTCTATAATCGATTTATCGGATGTTGGATTCATACATAATTTTTTTTTAAAAAAATATACCAGAGTAATTATGGGACATGTTTGATCTTCCTACCTCAACTGATGTTGATGAATACAAATTCTTGGATAGAAGCGTAATAGAACACAATATAAAACTTTTTATATCAATCTATATATTACAAGTAAAAATTGATTATATAACTATACCGACGCCCATGAAGTACCTGTAAAGCTTCATTACTCACAGCCTCAATTTTCAGTGTTAGACACATTAATGGAAACACAATAAATCTTTTATATGTTGATGCAAAAACTCTTATTCTTGTAAAAACAGAAAAACAAAATAAAAATACAATACACAAGTTAAGATCTGGTTGGATTGACAATCACAATATAAGAGTGGAATCACAAAATTAAGATCTGAGCAAAAAAATGTGATGAGGGGAAATATAAACAAAATTTTATCATTATATAGTGGATTAAATTTTATTCTTATATTTCAAAAAAAAAAAAATGGGATGATGAGGGGAAATATAAACAAAAAAATGGTATTTCAAAATATTTTTATGATTTAATTAAAGGGTGTTATGCAAGTTTAAACAACATTATTTTGACTTTTAAATATGTATGGGATCGAGTAATTTCTTGGTGATACTGATACACACAGCTAAAATACTAATCTTAATACAAGTTTGTCGATCGTAGATAGTCTCCATGTTAGCAACATAAGAAAAGTTATTTTGCCATCAGCTATAAATAATGCCACAGCATCATATTTAATTCTTAGGACCGATGTCCTTGAGGGCACAGATCTGCTCCTCTCCCATTGAAGACATAACGGTCACCACAAGGTCTTTTCCTTCTCCAAACCCATCTTTAATCTGCATCCAGTGTAAAAGTAAACATAAATATCCAGGAAAGATTACAGATGAACAACTTGGAAATGGAAAACATGCTCCGGAAACTTTTTACAAACACTTCACTATGTACCTGGCTAAGCAGACTGTCATCGGTGGGAAGCCTCAGATCATCCTTGGTGTTTCCGGTTTCAGTTAAAAGGCTCACCTACAAGCCGTTCAACTTCAATAAGTTAATCAATATGTTTGCAGAACTCATAGCAATATAAATGGTTAAGCAATATCTTTTATTGCAAATTCTATTCCCGTAAGAATTAAAGTGACAGTTTGAAGAATAGTCTTTAGTCTTTACACTCTTCCCATCAACCTGTTCCATGTGAGTCAGGGATAATAATATCACATCTTTCTTCACAACACAGTAAATGTACATTCTATTGATATTCCATAGTTCGTCCTCGCCAACAGAGAATCCAAATAGACAAATGCATGTAGTTTAAGCTCTACAAACAAGATTAGCCCGGTAGCATCCCTAGAAATGATGGTGAATAACTGAATATATTGCACATGTAATGAAAACAATATTTGCAGTAAAGTGGGAAGTTGAATTTACCGGGAAAAAAAAGAGGTGTTAATCAAAATGTATAATAAGAACCACATATCATCAAAGTGGTGACAAATGGATGAATTTAGAGGTCCAAGTTTGTCCATATGGAAGCTAAAGCAGAGAAAGCATTTCAAATTCATGAATCAACAAATGACAGTCTGCCTCTGGTGATAGGATAACTTACAAAACCATCTTCAGAGATATCAATAAGCTGATAGTCGGTACGAGTAACATGGGGAACCTGTGAAACAAAATTGCAAATAAATAGTTGGTCAAAAAGCAAATGAACCTTTCGGCCTTTCGGGTTTAAATTTTTTTAAAAAAAACCCACAAAAAAAAAAGGGTTTGCATACATCACAGTTGTGGGAGGAAGGCACAATATCTTCAAGCTTCTTCCCATTAAAAATATCAATTGCCACAAAGTGGCACTTGGCGTGTCCGTGCTTGCCAGTCTTTGAAGTGGAAACTTCAACAACCTGTTTAGAAAGAAGAGGGAAAAAAATTAATACCAAGTTATGAAATGAAGATAGAAAAGTTGATACTTGGGACTGTCGGGACATTGTAATGATCAATCAGGAGAGGCCAAGAAGGACAAATTTACATAAAATCTCCCTTTATGTGTTAAATGGACCTCCTGTTATCACTAGGCATAGTCCTGTGTTTTTAATAATCAATCACTATGCTATATTAATAAAGCTACGTGATAGCAACCCTTCTCGCAAAATTGTACCTAGAATGCAGTCTCTCAAATGTTTATGTCAATTCAAAACATACTTACCAACAAATACTTAAAACGAGTGTAAGCTTTTGAAGAATCAAACCAATCACATAATTGTCAGTGTAGCCTGAATTTAACCATGAGTTAGCAGAAAATGATCATGTATGTGCATTGTGTGAACCTCAAAAAATACAAAACTACAAACAAACCATGAAAATTTGACGTTTTAAAACACTATGTGTCTTCATTAAGCTTCAGCCACAACCATATAAGATTCCAAAACTACAATCATAAGCTTGTATTTTGTAATGAGCATGTAATATCCAAAATCAAACAAAAAGTCTTATCTAAGGATTCCATCAACATCAACAATTGATGTTCCAAATTAAAAATTTCACAAGCAGAAGTAGCCAATTAATTCAAAAAATAACATACAAATTGTTAATTTTTTTAAAATCCCATTTAACTGTCGATTATGATAAAAACCAAAAACAGCCCATCAAATATCTGACAAAAACAAAACAAACCCAGATGCAATTCCATCGCAAACAACAATAGAAATCAAAACTTGACGCCAAAAAAGCAGAAAAAAATGATTTTATTTATTTAATTTTGAAAAGACCTTGCAAGGACGATTTTTGATAACAATATAACCATTTTTGCGAATAGTTCCAGCTTGCTGAGGGAAAGTCTTTGATGCTCCGGCATCAGCCTTTGATTCGAAGTGGTGCTCCTCGTCAGACATGTTTTTTCTCTTCTTCTGTGTCTCTGTGTTTGATGATATTATTAAAAACGAAGCAGCAGACTTACAGGATATCACATGCTTATTTTATTTATTCGTGGATGGATAAATAACATTGGGCTCTATAAACTTTTGATATATTATAAAATTTTACACACTTTTTATTATATTCATACAGGTTCTTACCATATGATAGTTTATAGACTTTTACCAAAATTCAATGGTACAGACCAAACAAAAAAAAAAAATGAGTTAATTAAATTGATAATTTGATTGCCTTCATTTTATGCATATGACTGAAATTAATCTCTGATTCATAATTTTTATTTTTAAAAATATATCATAATTGATTAGTAAAAGCAAAATATTTAAAAATCAAATATATCTCAATAAGGAGAATAATCAAATCTTTTATGCCTGTTTTTTTTTTTTGTAAAGACGAATAGAGGATAATCTAATCATCAAAAATAGAATTTTTATTGTACTAATTTTATAGAAAATTATCTTAAGTTTGGGTTTAAACTTAACATGATAAGGTGGACGTGTGGTAATTTGGAGAAAGAAAAAAATTGAGACACACATGCAAAATGTTTTAAGAAAATGTTCACAAAGATAAATATGTAAAAATCGTAACAATTTTCATGGTTCACAATTTTTGTCTGGTAAAGGCACCATATCCAAAGTAGCATCCGATGCCCAAATAAAAGTCGCAAGCCTCAATTCATCTATTGGATAATTATAGTTGCTTCTTTTTTCTTTTTGTTTTTTTTTTTGACAGAAAATGAAAATTCATTATTTAAAAGAATTGATGATTCACATTACATTTGAGGGAAAGTTTCATTTCCAAATTACAGGCACTGTCGCAATTATAGTTGCTTCTTATTCTTTACATGGAAAATGATATATTACCATTTACCAACAAC
>SKCR01027494.1:0-105990 GCA_019454045.1 Zanthoxylum bungeanum | reverse complement strand
CAATGAGGATTGCAGTTTGCTTTGTGCCCGTTTGGGCCGTTTATATTGTAATCACCGCAGTATATGACCCTTTCTTTGTTTTTTCTATTGCTAATTTAGGTGCTCTTCAAATGGAGATCTTTCAATTTGATTAGTCATCAAAATCAATTTATTAATTTTTTAACAGGTATCCGATCCCATCCTCTCACAGGTACTAGTATAATTCCAAAATCCTATTATTATTTTCTAGATAAAAAACAGGAGTCTGAGCGACACATAAAACCCACACCATTCGGTTGCTTCAGCCTCCTAAAATCTTAGCTTCAACCAACCACGTAAATTTTGGGAAACATCAGTGGTTGTTATTTACACTAAAATCGAGATCCTAGAAAGCACTTGTTATTTAACCATTAAGCTTCTCGCAATTAATGAAAAATTGATATTTAGGCTTAAATAGTCTCTATGGGGTGTGGTTTGGTGGCAATGAGCTTAAAATTTAGTTTTCAGGTTCTGAGTTCGAGTTCAGGGGTGCATTTCCTATAAGAACCTGGGGCAACCGAAGTTTTACCTGCTCCGCTTAAGCCCGAATCAGATGATTTGACGGCGGAATTTCTAACGTTTCCAAAAAAAAAAAAAAAAAGTCCACATACTCAGCATTCTATTACATATTACATCATGCACAATGTCCTAGAGCCTGCCACGACTAGCTAACGAGATTGGAACGCAGTAATTGTCATCTCATTCACAGAAGTACGAATTCCTTGACTACTCCAAAAATCTTCTACATTGGAAACTCTTTTTGCAATGAATGCCGAATGTTTTGGAGAAGAGGAGCATTGTCGTTGCCTACTTAAATGTCTAATCAAATTTGCTTGCTAAATACACTTTGTAACTGGGTTTGATATTTTTGTGTCAATTGGATAACTGAATGAATAGAGTAGATTGAATGTCACAAGCAGTGCCGTCTGCTGAGATGCAGAGAGCTCTCTTCCGGCCTATGAAGGTAAGCGGTAAGTGATTGAATTTGCTTGCTGGATCTGCCTTCGCAATTTTCCCAAATGAGCATTCAGATTATACTGCTGTTACGTAATTTCAATCTTTCATGTCTATTGCATACAAGGCTTTTGACTACTGACCAATTAATTCTACATAAAACGTTAACAAGTCATTTCACATTTGTGTCTATCTTCTTCAACTGATAAAAAACTGATGAAGACAGTTCAAAAAACAGAACACAAATTTCCTCCGACTTTAATAAGTCTTATTATCATGATTTTATAAATAAATTGTTTGGCTACACACAATTACAATATTAAAAGGTTTGTTGATAGTACCAAATAATTACAACACAACTAGGATTTCATGCAAATTCACCGAGCAATCAGCTTAGTTACTGTCACATCATTAACAGAAGACTTTGTCCCGGTACTAGAGTAGTCTGTCTCAATTTCAACTCTCCTCATTGAAAATGTAGGTGGTTTGGGGGAAGGAAGAATTGTTTCATTGCTTAACATAAAAACAACAGTCGACATGTTTGGCCTGTCTGTTGTTCTGTCTTGCACACACAAGAGTCCTACTTGAATGCACCGCATAGCTTCTGGAGCAGATATTGAATTAGCCAGGGACGAGTCAACTATCTCCAGGGGTTTTTCCTCAGTCCAGAATTCCCATACCTTTCAAGTATATCAATCATAAATTAACATATGAACAAACTTCTTATATAAGAATAAAGAATCTATTGCCAAGGCAATGTCAAAAGCATTTAACTTACATATTTTATCAGATTTGAAGAATCATCATCATTAAAGATTCCTGTGTTCTTCTTGCCACTTATGATCTCCAATAATAGGACTCCAAAACTGAAGACATCTGATTTCGTAGAGAATAGGCCTCCAAGTGCATACTCTGGTGACATATAGCCACTGCAAGCCATTAAAATTGGTTTTAATTATCTGCCATAATTTGTTTTCGCATCTAAAGTTACAATAAACTAAAATAAGCAGAATAAATTCTATGTTCTCTTACAATGTTCCAACCACCCTGTTTGTATTTGCTAATATCTCCTCTCCTCCAAATACTCTGGCTGTACCAAAATCTGAGATCCTTGGATTCATCTCTTCATCTAGAAGAACGTTACTAGCTTTTAAGTCTCGATGGATAATTCTTAACCTGGAATCTTGATGTAGATAGAGGACCCCTCGAGCGATCCCTAAAATTATGTCAAAGCGCTTTTTCCAATCCAATAATTGCTTCCTTGATTCATCTGCTTCAGTTCACATTATATCATATTTGTTACAACAGGAAGGCAACAAACTAAGTAGATATCAGGTGCATACTTAAGGAGTCGTACCGAAAATAAAGTAGTCCAAGCTTTTGTTAGGCATGAATTCATAGATTAACATCTTTTCATCTTCTTCTATACAACAACCCAAGAGCTTTACAAGATTTCTGTGTTGAAGTTTTGCAATCAATGAAACCTCGTTTTTGAATTCCTCAATTCCTTGTCCTGATGTTGTTGATAACCTTTTGACAGCTATCTCCTGTCCATTCGCTAATTTACCCTGGAATTGTATTATTCGGATGCATTTATATCAATCCAAGAAAACAATTTTAAGATTGTGATTGCTCTAATCCTAGGAAGAATCAGTGGTATATTTGAAATGAAAGTCAAAAGAAGAAAATTTTTTGGATGCAAGGAAGATTACCTTGTAAACTGGACCAAAGCCTCCTTGTCCAAGCTTATTATTAAGGGAATAATTATCTGTTGCTGCCAGCACAGTGCTTAGTTCAAAGAATGTCACATCTACATTCCCAGATTCTCTGTTGCCTTTTTTACTAACAGAGGTCTCATGCTCAGACGATCTCATGGTTGAATTCAAAAATAACAATTCACGTCGCCTTTGCCTTTTCCTTTGACCTAGATGAGATTATGCATTCACACATCCAGAAGAAACAGTAACCATTCAACATCAACTTTGTATGAAAATTTAATCATAAGAAACTCAAACTATATGAGACAATGGAAAGTAAGGCACTTGTACACATTTGCACAATTTTTGCATAATCTTGCATTATGTTTTGAATGTGATTCTAGTAGATATGTGATTTCCTTTATAATAATGGTATGAAAATCGAGTGCCTTGTAATAATATGCATATTCATATGATTTAATGTGCTTGGTAAGTTGCGAAGAACAAACCACAGAGAAGATATTTATGAGGAACTCATGGTGGCTAATGGTATGATTGTTAGAGTTTTTGATTACCTATCCTTCTAGCAAGCCTTCTCCACAAGAAAAAGTAGCATAAGCCCAGCAGAAGCAGTCCGAGAACAACTGGAACAGTAATAAGAGCAAGGTTCCTTTTCCTTTGTCGGTTGCTTCTAGAGTTTCTCTGTGCTTCTGCAGCTGCAAATATCAGTTTGTAATCAGCCAAGAGGGTTCCAGGTAAGCTCTTTCACTTATTATTATCTTAATACTGAGGTTAAAAAAGATTGTTATAAATTATTTATGTGTTACAAACTAGTTTATGTTGTGATTCTTTGATTCCTGAAGAGTGTTTATAAGAAAAAACCGAATTCTATTACTACAATAACAGAATTAACAAGTGTTTGAAACTTTACAAAAAAAAAAAAAAAAAAAAAAACCTCACTCTCTATACTTTCTAAGCTTTCGTGCCTTGAAACTTAATATTTTTGGATGCCTAAACCTCGCAAATGAGATCCGTATTTATAGCAAAACTTAGGCTCACAATTTCAACAAATGAATAGTAATCCAACGAAAATAGTTTTGGCCATTTTTTATGGTTGTATCAAACCTTTGAAAATGGTGGCAACGATGGGGATCAAACTTTGAAAATGAAGAACAAAGATGGAAGGCAGCTGGATCCTTCAATTCTCCCCCTCCAGCTACATCTGGATCGATTATCATCTGACAGCTATCCCGACTATGTATCTGCACAGCTCTAGCTTATCCTGAGTAACCACATTTGTTAACATGTCGGCTAGATTCTCATATGTATGGATCTTCACTAGTTTCAACAGTTGTTGATCCATCACCTCGCGTATCCAATGATAGCGAATATTGATGTGCTTGGTCCGGGAATGATACATTGAATTCTTGCTCAAGTCCATAGCACTTTAACTATCACAATGTATCTTGTATTCAATCTGCTTGATTCCTAATTCTTGGAGAAAACTCTTTAGCCACAACATTTCCTTTCCCGCTTCCGCTGGTGCAATATACTCAGCTTCTGTTGTGGATAATGCAATACACCTCTGTAATCTTGACTGCCATGACACAGCTCCCCTACAAAAGTGCACAGAAAACCTGATGTAGATTTTCTACCATCAAAATCTCTTGCCATATCCAAATCTGTATAGCCTTCCAAGATTGAATTAACTCCCATGTAGCACATACATAACTTCGATGTATCTCTGAGGTACCTAAGAATCCATTTGACTGTCTCCCAATATTTTTTTCCTGGGTTAGAGAGAAAACAGCTCACAACACCCACTGTGTGAGCAATATCTGGTCCGGTACATACCATAGCATACATTAGGCTTCCAACTGCTAAGAACATGGTATTGATGACATCTCCCATGTTAGGATTGGTGCTCTGAGCGCCAATTTAATTATGTATTTCCTTGTAAATACTTATGTAACATTTTATTATGAATAAAATGAACAGTTTCTTTTATATAACTTCTTCTTGAATATGGTAAAGACGTAACCGACCTTAGAATGATTAGTTATGATACTGTTGCAAAAGCGTCGTAACTGACATTGAGTTGTATCATGACGTTGTCATTCTTAGAAAGTTTCCGGTCAAGGTTTACACTACTTGGTCAGTAAAATAAACCCGTTGAGACTGGTACATATCGTATATTGGAATCTTGGATTCCGATGGTTTCTCAGTGAACCATGAGTCTTGGAGACTCGTATAGACGTGTAGGTGTTTATAACGGATAAACATTGAACAACTCACCGAAGATTCTTAATGGATGGTACACCAACGTCAATAAGAATCTTCTCGGGTTGAGTGAGCATAATGATTCTTTGACTTGAGATACCATTGTGGATATCTGAGTTATCCTCCACACTTAGATGGCAGTCATGTCACCGATCTATTTAGATCAGACCTCCGCCTGTTCGTTGGGTGTGGACTAATGCTCAGGATATCCTGTGTGTATCAAGATAGGATCTGTCAGCTCTGTGTACAGAGCATAGGTATTCAATATGGAATTAGCAATCTGTTAAATCCATGGGCCAGTGGTACACTGTAGAAAATAGTTCTAAGTGTTATTTGAGGGATTGCTAATAGAAACGTCGACGTGATTATATCTATAAAGATTTGACGTTTGTATCCATATCTCTGGAATAATCCGAATACCTGTCACGGAGGGATTATACGTATGCAGTGACCTCGACCTGTATGATTCAGTGAGTTTATACGTGTTCGTCATAATTTACGGGTGGGTGAATTATGGACACGAAATTTGATTTCGTGACTAATATGTCTGAATCTAGAGAGTCTCACTAATGAAATATACTCGTAGAGCACTAGGGCAACTGTTATTAATAATACTTATTATTTATAACTCGTATAAGGGTTAAACGAAAAATACATACAATCGGAACCTGACGGTCATTTCCGAATTAATTTGTATTTGTATTTAATATTTGATATTATTAAATACACATTAATTAAATATCAATTTGTGATATTTAAAATTATATCATGAATATATGTATTTGAGATATTTAATATAAATATAATACATATATTTAAGATATTTATATTTATATTTATTAATTAATTAATTAATTGTTAAATAATTATATTAATTAATAAAATAAATATATGTATGTCATAATTTGTTTGGAAATGGCAAATTATCTTTGGAACACATTTTTGTTTACTTTAATATAGGTAATGTGTTATCTTTAAATTGTTAAAATGTGGACCAATTATAATTGAACAAAATAAATAATTGTTATTTATTTTTTAATCCAAAAATTTGGCCATTGCAAATTTTGTATAGCAAAATTATTTTGATTCATTTTTTACACTAACACAAGTTAAACAAAAAATTACAAAAAGTGAGTTGAGAGCATTTGGTTTGAAAAGAAAGGGAAATCAAAGCAAAATAAGGATTTTGTAAGTTATTTCACTTCTTTTTCTACATGAAAAATGTTTCAATATTTCTTAACTTCAATTGTGTTGTTAAGATCATGCCTCTACTCTTTTAGTTTGTAATTAAATTTGTTGGATGCTTGTTGGATGTGTTCATGCATGTATAATTAATTTATTTGCTTATTAATGTAATTAAGCTTAAT
Organism: Zanthoxylum bungeanum; assembly: GCA_019454045.1. NCBI lineage: Eukaryota > Viridiplantae > Streptophyta > Magnoliopsida > Sapindales > Rutaceae > Zanthoxylum > Zanthoxylum bungeanum. The sequence goes on along the minus strand of SKCR01027494.1, from coordinate 99,674 downwards.
AAATTAATTAGAAAATTAAAGTTGTCATTCTAGAGTTAATTAGCCATTCATAATTAGCCTAGAATTTTTCTTGATTAATTTCATGACGGTGAGATTTAATTGGTGTGGTAATTTGAAGATTAAAGTATTGAATTTTATCAATTTAATGTAAATTGCCCAATTTGAGTAATTTGTGAAATTAGGGTTCATAACCCATTCAAATTTTGGGGCTTTTCATATATATGTTATAATTTGATTTATATTTGATGTATGTCAAATTTAGGATTGATTGGATTTGATCTTGATGTGTTTTGAATAAATTGGGTCAAATTACAATTAATAAGAAATTTGGGCTGTTTCGGCAAATAAAGGAAAAATTGGGCAGTTTGAGCAAATCTGGAAAAGTTTCTGGTTTTGTTGCAAAATTTTGAAAATTATTTTTTGATTGATTTGGAATCATTTAAATATGTAATTAACATACTTAAGGACAAAAATAATGAATTTGTAAAAGTTTGAGGTAACTTTGTAATTAAAAGAAATATGATTTCTTGGGTTAAAATATCATATTTTAAGTATTGGTTAATTAAATAAATAAGTTTATTTAATTATTCCAAGAAAAAAATTTTGAAATCGAAAAAAATTCGTTTTTCGCGTTCCGCTGCGCTAACCCTGTAATTCCTTATAAAACCGCAACATCCCCTATCTCTTTCTTGGATTAGGGACACAAACTCTTGCTCAGTTTGAAGTGGTACGCTAGCGAATGCTGATAGGTTTGGCATTCTGTATATCGAATTTCCTGATTACCCGTTCAATATAATTCTTCTGTGAAAGCCACAACCTTTTGTTTTGTCTGTCTCGAACTATTTGCATTTCCAAAATCTTTTGAGTTAGACCTAAGTCTTTCATCTCAAAATACTTAGAGAGTTAATTCTTCAGCAAACTGATCTTCGCTGCATTTTGTCCAACGATCAACATGTCGTCCACATATAATAGAAGAGCAACGAAATTTCCATCCGGAAACCTTTGAATGTAAACACACTGGCCCGCTGCAGTTTTTGTTTATAGCTTTGACTCACCATTAACGAGTCAAACTTCTTATACCACTATCTTGGTGCTTGCTTGAGTCCATACAAGCTCTTTTCCAGCTTGCAAACAAGGTTCTTTTTTCCTGAAACCTTGAAACCTTCTGGCTGTTCCATATAAATTTCTTCATGTAAATATGTAATTAACATATTTAAGGACAAAAATAATGAATTTGTAAAAGTTTGGGGTAACTTTATAATTAAAAGAAATATGATTTCTTGGGTTAAAATTTCATATTTTAAGTATTGGTTAATTAAATAAATAAGTTTATTTAATTGTTCCAAGAAAAAATTTTGAAATCGAAAAAAAAATCGTTTTTCCCATTCCACTGCGCTAACCCTGTAATTCATTATAATGGTATCAGAGGGAGTCTGACTCTGAAACCCCGATATATGAATATGCCTTTAAAATTCAATATTGACTTTAATCTTGACTTTAATGCATGCATGTGTTTATTTAATTTGATTAAATAAATTAAAAGTATTTTTAGCGGAAAATCCCTATTTAAAATAAAATTTATAATTTAATATGTATTTGATGCATATTAATCGGTCCGTCTTGTCAATACCACTTATTGATAAATTCTCTGCGACTATATCCGAGAATGTGCCAAAGCTGTGAGGGTATGGCAGGTAGAAATTTATCTGTACCGGATATTTTTAATATTAGGTGAATTCAAGCGAAAGCACAATCCTGAACTCGCCAAAGCTGTCAGGGTTACGTAAGTATCTTGAATTCATCATTGACAAGTTTGACCTTGGTATGCCCCCTTGTGAACGTGTCAAAGTTGTCACAACGAGAAATGACCAGGACCGAAAACCCAGGAGTCACTATTGAGTGATTGACAATGAGTTGTCTACTAATGAATATACGTAGGCGAGAACGTGCCAAAACTGTGAGCTGAAATATATTCATGGGGTCCACCTTTCACTATTATGTTATGATTTGATTATCGCATGTTTTTTATTCTGTTTGGGGATTACAGTATTGCATGAAATAGTGGGAGAGGCATTTTTAGATTAAAAACCCATGATCTAGTTAATGCTTTATGATATAATTTGAATATGTTATTATCTTTTATCTTCTTATCTGCTTACCATTGATTCACTATCTATTTGATAGATTTGCGATGACGACACCTCCAACCAATCCTTTTGCTCGTATGTTTGATACGAACAAGCTAAAAGGCGCAGAAAAGTTTGCGGATTGTGATATGGACTTGAGGATTGTCCTCAATTCCGAGAAGCTGGGGTATATTTTGGAAGGTGCGTTACCGCTTGCTATATCACCTTATGCATCTCCAAAAGAACATGAGACTTTCCAGCGACGAAAGGATGATGATTTAAGGGTTAAATCATTCATCATGAGTTCTCTTTCTTCTGAGCTTAAGAAGACTTATTTTGAGATGCATGATGCTTATAACATGATGATAAAACTTCGTGAATTGTTCATCAACCAGGAACAGGTCGTGGTTCATAGAGTTTCAATGAAATTGTTCCATTCTAAACTTGAAGAGGGGCAGACTGTGAGCCCGCATGCGCTTCACTTGATAGATTTGATCGAGCAGTTGAGGCGACATGATTTCCATATCAATGAAACTCTTGGTCGTAGTGTCATTCTCGGTTTGCTCCCGGCTTCATATCGCCAGTTCGTCATGTACTTCAACATGAATGGGATTCACTATTCTTACCGTGAGTTGTATAACATGATTCTCACAGCAAAATAAGATTTAAGGAAAGGAGTTCTGACTCGCCTTCCGAAATCCACTTCACTTTCCGCTTCTTCCCAATCCAAGTCGAAGGGGAAGAAGAAAAAGGGAAAGAAAAAGAAGGGTTTCAATATTCATCCGCAAGGTAAGACGGCGAAGTGCAAGAGAGCTTCTGAAGACAAGTGCCACCACTGCCAGAAAGTCGGGCACTGGAAACGAAACTACCCGGACTATCTCGCGTAAATCAAGAAGGAAACAACATCGACATCAGGTACTTTTATTTTTCCTATTATCGATATCTCATTGGCTTGTGGAGCTATGACATCTAATTGGATTTTGGATTCTGCTTGTCCTATTCACATTTACAATACGTTGCAGGTGCTAACAGGAAGTAGATGGCTGAAATCTAGGGAGATGCAGTTGTGATTCGGGAGTGGCGACTCTAGATGCAGTTGCATGGGGCATATGTGAGATTCCCTTACCCAGTAGGAGACTTTTGTTAAATGACTGCTATTTTGTGCCAGGATGTGTGGCGAATATTATGTCCCTTTTGTATTAGATACTTAAGGTTATAATGTAATTATTAAGAATCGTTCTTTGTATTTATATGATAGTAGTAATATTCAGATCCTTTGTTGTCCAAACGAGCATGGTCATTACATATTGCACACCTCACAAGATATCTTTAATAATGGAATGAATAAACGTAAACAATCTGATATAAATAATACTGAACTTTGGCATATGCGGTTAGGTCATATAGGCATGAAACGCCTAACCCAATTTGTTAAGAATGGTTTGATACATGATCTCACCATTGAACCTTATCCAACTTGTGAATCTTGTATTTGAGGTAAAATGACCAAAGCCCCATTTTCGGGTGTTTGACACCAAGCCACTGACTTGTTGGAACTCGTACATTATGATGTATGTGGTCCCTTAAGTCAAACTGCTCACAGTGGTTTTTCTTATTTCGTCACCTTTATCGATGATTTGTCACGGTATGGTTATGTCTATTTGATGAGACATAAATCAGAAACCTTTGAAAAGTTCAAAGAATTCCGAAATGAAGTTGAAAAACAAACTGGTCAATATATGAAATGTCTTCGATCTAATCGAGGTGGTGAATATATAAGTAGAAAGTTCACTGATTATTTAAAGGAGAATGGGATTCTCGCTCAATATACTCCTCCCGGTACTCCGCAACATAATGGAGTGTCAGAGAGGAGAAATCGGACTTTATTAGATATGGTTTGATTGATATTGATTTATACAGATTTACCCTATTACTTATGGGGTTATGCTCTTTTAACTGCCGCACATCTTTTGAACAAGATTCCTTCTAAGGTTGTTCCTACGACTCCGTATGAGATATGGACATGTAGGAGACCAAATCTTAGTTATATTAAGATTTGGGGGTGTCATGCATACGTCAGGATGACTCAGCAAGATAAGTTTTTTCCTCGAAGGCAGAAGTTTAGGTTTGTTGGATATCCGTCAAATACGAAAGAATATTTGTTCTATGATACCGAGCATCGAAATGTGTTCGTATCTCGCTTCACAAAATTTCTAGAAATAGAATTTTTGGCTGAAGGTGGTGATCATAGATAGGTTGAACTTGATGAAGTACAACCTCGAACCAACAAACTTATAGAGGAACCTGTAGTTCAAGAAGATGGAGAACCTTCAACACACACACTTCGTCGGTCACAAAGGGTATTTAGACCTTCTGAACGCTTATATTTGATACAAGAAAAGAGTCTCGATGTTCTCTTAGTTGAAGAAATTGACCCTTTTATCTATAGAGAATCGATGTTGGACATCGACTCCGTGAAGTGGCAAGATGCCATGAAATCCGAGATGGACTCAGTGTATGAGAATTAAGTTTGGAAATTGGTTCCGCTTCCCGAAGAAATTGTTCTTATCAGTTGTAAATGGATTTACAAGAAGAAGCGCGGGCCCGATAGAAAGTTTGAAACCTTTAAGGCCCGACTGATAGTTAAAGATTACTCACAGCGACCTAGTTTCGACTACGATGAAACCTTTTCTCCAGTTGCAATGCTTAAATCCATCAGGTTTTTGTTGTCAATTTTTGCGTATCATGATTACGAGATTTGGCAAATAGATGATGAGAAGATTAGAATGTCTAATCAACCTTATGCTTCGTGTTTGGGCAGAATCATGTATGTCATATTATGTACTAGGCCTGATATCAGTATCACAGTTAGTGTGACGAGCAGATATCAGTCCAATCAAGGAAATGACCATTGGATGGCCATTAAACATACCTAAAGTATCTTAAAGGTACTAAAGATAAGTTTATTATTTATGGAGGAAACGAACTGAAAGTTAATGGGTATACGGCATCCGATTTCCAATCGGATCCTGATGATCGAAAGTCTACATCAGGATCCGTGTTTACCCTTAACGGTGTTGCAGTCTGTTGAAAGAGTTCCAAACAGAAGTCGACAGTTGATTCCACCACAGAGACAGAATATATTGCAGCTTCTGAAGCTGCAAAGGAAGTTGTATGGTTAGGAACTTTATCATAAAATTGGGAGTAGTCCCAAGTATCGAGAATCCGATTCTGTTATACTGTGATAATATTGGAGCGGTTGCGCAAGCAAAAGACCCAAAGGCTCATCAGAAGTCGAAGCATGTGGAACGAAAGTACCACATCATTCGAGAGATTGTGTCGCGAGGGGACATTATCGTGTGCAAGGTACTGAGTGAAGATAATATTAACAGACCCGCTTACGAAGGCCATACCTCCGAAGTTATTTGATAAACATGTGGAGTCATTGGGTATTAGATACAATCGATATTGGCACTAGAGCAAGTGAGAGATTTTGTTAGGATTGGTGCTATGAGCGCCAATTTTATTATGTATTTCCTTGTAAGTACTTATGTAACATTTTATTATGAATAAAATGGACAGTTTCTTTTATATAACTTCTTCTTTAACATGGTAAAGACATAACCGACCTTAGAATGATTAGTTATGATACTGTTGCAAAAGCGTTGCAATTGACATTGAGTTGTATCATGACGTTGTCATTCTTAGAAAGTTTCCGGTCAAGGTTTACACTACTTGGTCAGTAAAGTAAACCCGTTGAGACTGGTACATGTCGTATATTGGAATCTTGGATTCCGATGGTTTCTCAGTGAACCATGAGTCTTGGAGACTCGTATAGACGTGTAGGTGTTTATAGTAGATAAATATTGAACGACACACCAAAGATTCTTAATGGATGATAAACCAACGTCAATAAGAATCTTCTTGGGTTGAGTGAGAATAGTGATTCTTTGACTTGAGATACCACTGTGGATATCTGAGTTATCCTCCACACTTAGATGGCAGTCACGTCACCGATCTATTTAGATCAGACCTTCGCATGTTCATTGGGTGTGGACTGATGCTCAGGATATCCTGTGTGCATCAAGATAGGATCCGCCAGCTCTGTGTACAGAGCATATGTATTCAACATGGAATTAGGAATCTGTTAAATCCTTGGGCCCGTGGTACACTGTAGAAATTAGTTCTAAGTGTTATTTGAGGGATTGCTAATAGAAACGTCGACGTGATTATATCTATAGAGATTTGACGTTTGTATTTATATCTCTGGATTAATCCGGATACCTGTGACGAATGGATTATACGTATGAAGTGACCTCGACCTGTATGATTCAGTTAGTTTATCCGTCTTCGTCATAATTTACGGGTGGGTGAATTATAGACACGAAATTTGATTTCGTGACGAATATGCCTGAATCTAGAGAGTCTCACTAATGAAATATACTTGTAGAGCACTACGACAACTGTTACGAATAATACTGATTATTTATAACTCGTTTAATGGTTAAACGAAAAATACATGTAATCGATACCTGACGGTCATTTCCGAATTAATGTGTATTTCTATTTAACATTTGATATTATTAAATACAAATTAATTAAATATCAATTTATGATATTTAAAATTATATCATGAATATATGTATTTGAGATATTTAATGTAAATATAATACATATATTTAAGATATTTATATTTATTAATTAATTATTTAATTGTTAAATAATTAAATTAATTAATAAAATAAATATCTATATGTCATGATTTGTTTGGAAATGGCAAATTATCATTGGAACACATTTTTGTTTACTTTAATAGAGATAAGGTGTTATCTTTAAATTGTTAAAATGTGGACCAATTATAATTGAACAAAAATAAATAATTGTTATTTATTTTTAAGCCAAAAATTCGGCCATTGCAAATTTTGTATATCAAAATTATTTTGATTCATTTTTACACTAACACAAGTTAAACAAAAAATTACAAAAGTGAGTTGAGAGCATTTGGTTTGAAAAGAAAGGGAAATCAAAGCAAAATAAGGATTTTGTTTGTTATTTCACTTCTTTTTCTACATGAAAAATGTTTCAATATTTCTTAGCTTCAATTGTGTTGTTAAGATCATGCCTCTACTCTTTTAGTTTGTAATTAAATTTGTTGGATGCTTGTTGGATGTGTTCATGCATGTATAATTAATTTATTTGCTTATTAATGTAATTAAGCTTAATAAATTAATTAGAAAATTAAAGTTGTCATTCTAGAGTTAATTAGCCATTCATAATTAGCCTATAATTGTTCTTGATTAATTTCATGATGGTGAGATTTAATTGGTGTGGTAATTTGAAGATTAAAGTATTGAATTTTATCAATTTAATGTAAATTGCCCAATTCCTGTAATTTGTGAAATTAGGGTTCATAACCCATTCAAATTTTGGGGCTTTTCATATATATGTTATAATTTGATTTATATTTGATGTATGTCAAATTTGGGATTGATTGGATTTGATCTTGATGTGTTTTGAATAAATTGGGCCAAATTATAATTAATAAGAAATTTGGGCTTTTTCGGCAAATAAAGGAAAAACTGGGCAGTTTGCGCAAATCTGGAAAAGTTTCTGGTTTTGTTGCAAAATTTTAAAAATTATTTTTTAATCGATTTGGAATCATTTAAATATGTAATTAACATATTTAAGGACAAAAATAATGAATTTGTAAAAGTTTGAGGTAACTTTGTAATTAAAAGAAATATGATTTCTTGGGTTAAAATATCATATTTTAAGTATTGGTTAATTAAATAAATAAGTTTATTTAATTATTCCAAGAAAAAATTTTGAAATCGAAAAAAATTGTTTTTCGCGTTCCGCTGCGCTAACCCTGTAATTCCTTATAAAACCCCAACATCCCCTATCTCTTTCTTGAATGAGGGACACAAACTCTTGCTCAGTTTGAAGTGGTACGCTAGCGGAATCCTGATAGGTTTGGCATTCTGTATATCGAATTTCCTGATTACCCGTTCAATATAATTCTTCTGTGAAAGCCACAACCTTTTGTTTTGTCTGTCTCGAACTATTTGCATTTCCAAAATCTTTTGAGTTGGACCTAAGTCTTTCATCTCAAAAGACTTAGAGAGTTAATTCTTCAGCAAACTGATCTTCGCTGCATTTTGTCCAACGATCAACATGTCGTCCACATATAATAGAAGAGCAACGAAATTTCCATCCGGAAACCTTTGAATGTAAACACACTGGTCCGCTGCAGTTTTTGTTTATAGCTTTGACTCACCATTAACGAGTCAAAATTCTTATACCACTTTCTTGGTGCTTGCTTGAGTCCATACAAGCTCTTTTCCAACTTGCAAACAAGGTTCTTTTTTCCTGAAACCTTGAAACCTTCTGGCTGTTCCATATAGATTTCTTCATGTAGATCACCATGAAGTAATGCTCTCTTGGCATCCATCTGTTCAAACTCTAGGTTTAAATTGGCTACCTATCTTAGGATTACTCGGATTGAAGCTAATTTTACAACTGGTGAAAAGATTCCATCAAAATCGATTCTCTTTTTCTGGAGGAATCCTTTGACTACTAACCGGACTTTGTGTTTCACCACATTTTCATTGCCATCTTTCTTCAGCTTGAACACCCATTTGTTCTTTAGTGCCTTCATGCATTGCGGGAGCTTGAATATCTCATAAGTTAGATTCTTCTGCAGAGATTCCATTTCATCATGCATTGTGTGCATCCATTTTCCTGTCTTTATGAGATACGACTTCCTTGAAATTTTCTGGCTCCCCCTCTTTAGTAAGCAGAATATAGTTAGATCCCGAGTATCTGGTTCATGGAATCCGGCCTCGCTCAGATCTTCGTACTTGAGGTTCACTGATTTCTGGAGGTCTGTTGTCATCCAGATCTGCGAATGATCATATAGCCTCTGATGGAGCGGGTTGCGGCTCCCCCTGCTCAACACCCTCTTCTTCATCCTCTAGTTCTGCTTCTGAAATTTCATCATGCACCCCATCATTATCTATGGCCACTCGTATTGGTGCCGGGGTTATGTCTGGATTTGAATCAGTTTTGTCGACACTGGAATTATAAGACATCTTGAGCTTTTCAATGTCTTCTATTGTCTGGTCTTCAAGAAACACTACATCCATACCTCTAATGAAATTTTTTTTCCTTCAGGTCCCATAACTTGTATTAGAATTCCTCGTCTTCATAGCCTATGAAGATGCATAGAGTAATATTTGCATCGAGTTTTTGTCTGAGCTCTTTAGATATGTGAGCAAATGTTAAACAACCAAATTTTCTAAGGTGAGAATAGAAGGGATTCTTACCAAACCACACTTTCTCCGGAATCTCAAAATTCACCGATACATATTGTGATCTGTTGATTAGATAGCAGGCGGCATAAACAGCTTCGGCAGCTTAGCCATGCTGATAATGCTTTTAATTTTCTCCATAATAATACAGTTCATTCTTTCAACAACACCATTATGATGTCGGATGCGTGGAACATCCATTTCATGTTGAATGTCGTGTGTTTCGCATTAGGCATCAAATTCTCTGGAAGTGTACTCGCCTCCATTATCTGTGCGAAGACACTTCAGTTTCTTCCATGTTTCACGCTCTACCATGGCAAGAAACAGTTTGAAATGATCCAAGACATGATCCTTGGTTTTCAGGAAATACACCCATACTTCCCGAGAAGCATCGTCAATGAAAGTCGGCAAGTATTTGTTACCGCCTAGTGAATTAACCTTCAAGGGCCCACAAACATCATAGTGTACTAGACTGAACAACTTTGATCTTCTTGTAGAATATAAATTAAAAGAGACTCTATGTTGCTGACCGAATAGACAGTTATTACAAGGATCTAGAACAATATTCTTGGAGACAGTGATTATATTTTTCTTTGTCAATGTAGACAACCATTTTTTCACTCATGTGACCGAGTCTCTAGTGCCACAGATTTTGAGAAGCCTTATGTTCAGCTACATTGAAGCTTTATGCACATATCTTCACATGAGTCTTGTATAAAGTACCACAAATATGTCATCGAGCGACAACCACGACACCTTTTATCATTCTCCATGTGCTATTGCTAAAGTGGCTAGCATAGCCCTGTTTGTCAATGGCTACCATCAAGAGTAGATTGAGCCGAAGTTCTGGAACATGTCTCATATCTTTCAGGGTTATTGTACACCCTGTATTTACCCATATTTGAATATTACCAATTCCCACTATCTGAGAGGAACTTATATTTCTCATCTTCACTGCACCAAAGTATCATGCTTTGTATATTATGAAGAAGTCCATGTGAGGGCTGACATGGTAGGATGCTGTAGTATCTACTCCCCACTCAACATCTTGAGTTGCGGTGTGAAGGCATGTTTCTTCCTGGATAGAGCAAATGGCTACATCTCCTAAGAAAACTACTAATGTCTCTGCATTGTTGTTCTTCGACAGAGAATTACCTTGACCCTACTCTCGTTATAGTTTCCGACAATTCTGTTATTGAGTTTATTCCGGTCACTCTCTTTAATAGAGTTTGATCTCACTCTCTTCACCTCGATTATATCGAACAAATCTTTGCAGTGTAAATACTCTATAATTCGAGGGCTCTGGAGGGAGTAATTGGTTGTTGTTAGCTTGATCATCCCACTAGAAGAGGAATCTTCCATTTCTATTTTAAGTCTAAAATTTAAAATGAAAATAGGATAAAATCAGAGCTGATTTTCACAAATTGGTGATCACCGTTATATCCGAAACGGACAAAAATGGTGGATTTGACTATTCGTTCGTCCAAATCCGACTCAGGGGCCAATTTTTAAATTTTTTGGGGATAAAATATAAATTTTAGAGACTTCATGAAGCTAAATGAAATTTACCAGGAATGCTGATGTGGTTGACACGTGGCTACTGACGTAGTAAAGTGGAACTAAAATGCTGAAGTGGCAGATGACGTGATGACACATGGCAGATGACGTGGCTGCTGATTGGACCGGAATGTTGATGTGGCTAATGACGTGGCGACCGTGGCTATTGAGTCTTCGATGATGTGGCAGCTGACTCGGCTGACGTGTGATGATGTGGTGTTGACGTGGCTGCTGACATGGTCATCCTCAACCTTCAGCCGGCACCTGTGGCGTGTGATGCCCGTATGAGAGATTGGGTTGGCTACTGGACGACACGTGAGGGCGTCTCTGATCTCTATTTGATCACCATAAGATATCATTGTGCTAATCTCGATGTGAAAAATCTGATGATATGCTCAAAACTGATTTTTGATAACTTTTCCGAAATCTGAATTTTCAGAACCGAGTTTCGTTCTTCGGTTTTACGACCCCCAATGTAAAATCAAAGCTATTGATACCACTTGTTGTGATTATCTGATCACTGAAAAATATTTATGAAGAAAAATCGAATTCTATTACTACAAGAACATAATTTACAAGTATTTGAAACTCTACAAAAAATCTCACTTTCTACACTCTCTAAGATTTCGTGCCTCAAAACTTAATATTTTGAGATACCTAAAACTCAGAAATGAGTTCCGTATTTATAACAAAACTTAGGCTCATAATTACAACAAATGAATAGTAATCCACCGAAAATAGTTTTTATCATTTTTGGTGGTTGCACCAAACCTTTAAAAAGGATGGCAATGATATCAAACTTTGACAATAAAAATAAAGATGGAAGACAACTCAATCCTTTAGATTAGAATTTTCTATAGTGAAATTTCACAATGCTTCCACCCAGTCAAATTTCAGCTCAGCTAGCACAAACAATACAAGAAAATGGACTGTGAAACAAGTTTACTCATAAAATATTCATTTGGTTTTCTGGCATTCTCAGTCTACCTTTGAACCAATTCACCAATTATATTGACTCAATAAATTCTTTTACCTCATTTCTTGATAAGCTTTCAATAGAATTAGAATCAACTTCTACTGACTATTATATATTTATTGCAAATGACAGCTGTCAATTATGTGATGATTAATTAACCAACAAGGCATCATAATGATAAAAGAAAATATTAGTTGAGAAAAGACATTTTACCTAACTCAGCCGCATCAACACGAACATACAAATCCTGACCACCATTTGTATATGTTCTTGTATCATTCATATCCATGTGATATATCAGGCAACCAATCCCTCCATTAGTCTCAGCATAAGCACTTGCGTAAGCCCAGCACGAACAATTGCTCAAGCACTTTTCCTCACACGCTTTCAATCCCAAATTCATGTCCACATGTGCAAACAAAGTATCCGGAACCTTCACACGTGCCAACTTTATGAATCCTTCTCCTTTTTGACACGTGGACATCCCCTGTTTCTTCTTGCACCCGCCTGAACCGTCTCTCAAGAACCATTCTTTCGGATACTTGGGTTCAAACCCGGGTAGGCACGTGCATTCAAACACATCTGCATGATACGGGTTGCAGTTACTATTTGACCCGCAATGGCCGTAGTAGTCACACTGCTCCTTTGGAGCGGACCAGAAACCGATCCATCTATGATCCTGATTACTCCAAGTAAAACGTTGCTGGAATCCGGACTCGTTCACTATCATTCTTGATAATATAGAAGGATCATTTAGACTATAATATACGAATACTTCATCTTGATTATCAACGAAAGTAATATTGAAGATGAAATTTCTGGTCATCTCAGGTACACCGCTCAATCTTTGCCCCGTCCAAGATCCGGCCCGCCACCACTTAGCATCACCCTTGTATAATGACACTTGTGAAAATCCAGCGAGGTCCATCCTGAAAGAAAAGTTGCCGGTTCCAGGGTCATCCGGGGATTTCCAAGCTGTTAAGTATCTGTTAAGACCAATTCGCTTGTCCCATCCAAGCCTAATATTTGGAAGCAGAGTATCTGTAGGATGATCAAAACTTTCCCACCATGTTTCTCTGGAATTATTACGGACCAAAACAAGATTTCCTGAATCTAAAAGCTGAGCTATAGTGTTTCCCACTGACGTGTCCGAAATATTTGCACGCCAGACAGGAACTGTACTTTGGTTTCTTTCGTACAGAACAAGGTTTCCTTGACTGTTAATTGAAAGAATCCCCGATGTATCATTTATAGGATTGTCTCTGTTTGCGACCCAGACAACTGTTTGCTCCGAAATTTGATTATACCAAATTCCTACGTAACGTTTTCCAGAGTTGCCTGGACTGAAAAACCCAAGCGCATATATTTTTCTGCGGGAGACTATAACATCACCATCTTTAATGGGTTGGTTTGATGTTATTGTGTCAATTGAAATGGAGATTTGTGAAAGATAGAAGAAAAGTAGAGTGCTCAGCAACAATTTTGCAGGATCCATGGTTTTTCATTTGTTTGACAATGAAGAAAAGCAAAGCTTGAGAGGTTGCTCAGGATTTAATTGCTATACGTACTGGTCATATCATATATTAAATAAAAGTGGGACTACTATTTACTACATTAATTATGCGGCTATGGAAACAATAATTAACTGGGCCGTTGTTGGTATTTAAAAATTAGGCAAAAATGCAAAAGTGACCCTCTAACTTTCATGTTTTTTCATTTAAGTCCGTTAACTTTCAATTTTGTCAATTCAGTCCTCTAACTTTCAATTTTGTCAATTCAAGGCTCCGTTATAAATTCATCACTTTTGCCGTTACAAATAACGGCAACGGTAAAGTAAACGTACTTTGCCTGTTATTTAATTAATACCCTCAATTGTAAAATATAGGCAGACAGAGGAAACTAAAGCAAAGTAAACATACTATGCTTGCATCTTCGAGCTATTTTTTGTCAAAAACACATATCTCAAGTTCAATATGATTTTTTGTCAAAAAATTATAAAAATTATAACTAGTGCTAGTGACGAAGATATGTATTTATTATAAGAGATTAAGATAATCAAATATTTTACCTACTATATTTAGACTCGAATGGAATGATTCGATTGTGTTATTTCCAATCCTTCAAAAAAAAAACACGAGACGATACATTTTACACTGCAGTTGATCAGTGGACCCTAGCGACGAGTGTGGAAAATAATTATACGCAACTTATTTAGCAAAAACTTCATGATTAGACATTACAATACATGCGATTGCACAGAATCAAAAGTATTGGTTGTCATAAAATGTAATGCCACATCATCCGAGAATGTCATCATGCCACTCAAAAGATGGAGAAAATCTACCGTACAACGGAGGTAGATTTTAGTAAATGACATCAAATGTGATACCGCGTTGTATGGTAGATTTTCTCCATCTTTTGATTCGATGAAGAATAACACAATCGAATCATTCGATTCAAGTCTAAATATAGTAGGTAAAACATTTGATTATCTTAATCTCTTATAAAAACACATATCTTTGTTACTAACACTAGTTATAATTTTTTGACAAAAAGTCATATTGAATTTGGGATATGTGTTTTTGACAAAAAAATAGCTCGAAAATGCAAGTATGGTACGTTTACTTTGCTTTAGCTTCCTCTGTCTGCCTATATTTTCTAATTGATGGTATTAATTAAATAACAGGCAAAGTACGTTTACTTTGCTGTTGCCGTTATTTGTAACGGAAACAGTTATGGATTTATAACGGAGCCTTGAATTGACAAAAATTGAAAGTTAGAGGACTGAATTGACAAAACTGAAAGTTAACGAACTTAAATGAAAAAACATGAAAGTTAGAGGGTCACTTTTTCATTTTTGCCTAAAAATTATTTATCTTGACAAAGACTTGCTTCATATGGCGTCAAATTATCTAGCCAGTTTGATTTTTCTACACTAAGACGAGACTGCCACATTAAGTGGTTAAACTGATACGTCATTGATAGGTCGTATCTAAATCAATTTTTACTTGTTCACGTGTATATGACTCATGAGCTCAGTTAATTGTCCTTGGTCTTGGTTTGTCAAACATGAGTGCATATATTTCTACCTGTTGTGATTCACCGATCACTTTAAAGAGGATTTTGAGAAAAAAACCGAATTAAATTCTATTACTATCAAGAATAGATACAAATATTACAAAGTAGAAACACTTAACAAAACCTCATTTTCTCTCTGTTTTCTACACTCTCTGGGATGATTTCGTTCACTGAAATGCTATGAATTTATAGTACAAAGTTTGGTTACTGTACACCCTAATCACTGCCTGATTTGGTGGCACCATTTGCTCATATTTGTTGACTATCATGAATGAGAATCAACTGCCACAAATCAAGCCACCGAAAGGTTCTTTGTTGTTTCTGTTGGATGCATGATGGAAGCTGGATATTTACTGGATCATTACAATTCTCTCCCTCCAGCTGCATCTGAAACAATCGTCATTTGACAGCTATCTCGGCTATGTCTCTGCACAGCTCTAGCTTGTCCCGAGTAACCTCCTTTATTAACATGTCCGCTGGATTCTCATCTGTATGGATCTTCACTAGTCTCAGCAGTTGTTGATCCATCACCTCGCGTATCCAGTGATAGCGAATATCAATGTGTTTCGTCCGGGAATGATACAATGAGTTTTTGCTCAAGTCCAGAGCACTGTGACTGTCACAATATATCTTGTAATCTGTTTGCTTGATCCCTAACTCTTGGAGAAAATGCTTTAACCACAACAATTCTTTTCCTGCCTCAACTATAGCGATGTACTCAGCCTCTGTTGTGGAAAATGCAATACACCTCTGTAATCTTGACTGCCATGACACAGCTCCCCCTGCAAAAGTGTAGATGAATCATGATGTAGATTTCTTACCATCAAGATCTCCTACCATATCTGAATCTGTATAGCCTTCCAAGATCGGATCAGCTCCCCCGTAACACAGACGAAACTTTGTTGTGCCCTTGAGGTACCTGAGAATCCATTTGACTGCCTTCCAGTGTTGCTTTCCAGGGTTAGAGAGAAAATGACTCACTACACCCACTGCGTGTGCAATATCTGGCCTGGTACATACCATTGCATACATCAGACTTCCAACAGCTGAAGAATATGGTATCGATGACATCTCCTCTATCATTTTCTTGGATGAGGGACACAAAATCTTGCTCAGTTTGAAATGGTGCGCTAGCGGAACGCTGACTGGTTTGGCTTTCTGTATATCAAACCTCCTGATAATCCGTTAAATATAACTCTCATGTGAAAGCCATAACTTCTTGTTCTGTCTGTCAAGAACAATCTCCATTCCCAAAATCTGTTGAGCTGGTCCTAAGTCTTTCATGTCGAAAGACTTGGAGAGTTCATTCTTCAGCTGGATGATCTTCGCTGCTTCTTGTCCAACAATCAACATGTTATCTACATACAGTAGAAGAGCAACGAAATTTCCATCTGGAAACCTCTGAATGTATACACACTGATCTGCTGCAATTCTTTTGTAGCATTGACCCACCATGAATGAGTCGAACTTCTTGTACCACTGCCTCGGTGCTTGTTTGAGCCCGTACAAGCTCTTTTTTCAGCTTGCAAACAAGGTTTTCTTTTCCTGAAACCTTGAATCCTTCTGGCTGCTCCATGTAGATTTCTTCATTCAGATCACCAAGAAGAAATACTATTTCGACATCCATCTGTTCAATCTCCAAGTTCAATCTGGCTATCAATCCTAGGATAACTCGGATTGAAGCCATTTTTACCAGTGGTGAATGTTGGGTCTCTAAGAACAATAACCAAAATTATTAAGCATAAAATGATGTGAATACGCAAAGAAGTAGCAGAAATAATTACATTGAGCGGATAAGTGGATGTGTAGACAACAAAATTTTTTGCCTCCATTGAAGTTGCTCCAAGCTTCTCCTTTGATGTATGTTGAGCTTCCAAGCTTGTTCTTGAATTCCAAACTCAAGGGTTAGTGTCTCTAACACCTTTGAATGACTCTTTAAGTGCTAGCTTAGGAAGAAATTGCAACAAAATCTTCCCTTGGTGTTCTTGTATTTCTCGGAAATTGAGAAAAAAAAGAGAGGGAGAGTTACGGTTTTGCCTTGGGAGAGAGAGATGAGTTTTTCAATTTTTGAGTTGTGTTATTTGATTTCCAAAATAAAAAATTATGATATACCAAATCCAAGATTTGGTATTAGTCATTCAAAAAATGAATAAACAATTACAAAGTGTGTAGAGATTGGTTGGAGTAAAAAAATAAGTAAGCTTAGATTTACACTCCAATTCAACCACTTCCATCACAAGTCAAAAGTGATGTAAGTCAAGTGGGTCCCACCACTTGTAAATTCCAAAAATAAGTAAGCTTAGATTTACACTCCAACTCAACGCGCAACTTCGCTCGAGCTCGGGTTTGTTAATTCCAAATTAACGAATATTCCGTTGCGATTTAATTAAATCAAATTTAATTAAATAATGATGCCTAGCAAAATTACTATTAAAGTCGCTTGCAAATTAATTCTAAATTAACTTGTTCGCCCGAATTAAAATCCAATTTTAATTCTGTTATGAAATCTAATTTCATTTAATATATCAAATATATTATTTTATCGATTAATTCCAAATTAATCGTTCTATCTCTACATATAGTATTTTATCCCAGATAAAATCTCTTCGTAATTAATCCTAGATTACTTTTGTCTCTCTTTTAATTAATCTCAGATTAATTATGTTCGAGTCATACGTCATTGGTGAATCTTCGGGAAACGACCCATGAGATCCCTGGATATGTTGGCAGTAAATCCGGTCATCGGAGTATCCGAATACGTGCGTACCTAGTACCACGTTCTTACTGATTTACAAGACATGGTTGGCTTCTAGCAAAGCATCGTGCCTACCCAATTCTCCAGAAATATTCTTTTAAGGAATATGTAATATGTGTCAGACGTAGTATATATAGTATTGCGTATTACGATCCAGTATCAGATGTCACATGCTAGGTCTGGGGCTGGAATTTTGTCTGCCCCGTACGAAGCATATATCGGATCTCAGGTAACTAGTCTCTATAATCGGATAAACATGACCTAGTCATATTATCCCGATGACTGCAGTACTTAAGAGTACTAGTTCCGTATCCTACGTGATCATCATCTCCATATGACTGAAGTGATACTTCCATCTTGACATCACACCCAATACACTACGATTCTCAGTATACCCAGAAGAGGCATACACATAACTTGTTAAAGCCCTGAACGACCAAAACCAAAGTATACTGATTGTCGCAAGTATTAGCGATGCAAGTCTCAGGTTAAGACCAAATACACCTACCCTGATTCGGATTCCCATAGACACATAGTCATACTACCAATAGGATTTCGAGGGGTCTATCCAAAGTGAAGCTGTTCCCGTACCATCGATAAACACAACCTCCTATCATACTTGCATAAGTATCCAATACTTAAATATATGAGAACTATGTCGTTATGCTCCCACAACGCGCATAAGTGCAATACTAGTCTATTCCACATTATCGATGTCCAGTCTCGATAATTCTACGACTAGGGATATTTAATGATTAAACCTTAATGGATTAATATTGTCTCATATCTTATTAATCCGGTACTAATAATATGGACTTTTATCATTTATGTATCTTGGTAATCCAATTACAAATGATAAAAGAGTAATTTCCTTTGTAACATAGTTTATTTGTACAACAACACCATGTTCTGTAGAAATAGTGATGCTATGGGTCATAAATGTCCAACAATCTCCCACTTGGCATATAACCAATCACTCAAGTGTCCTACACCTGAACTATGTACAGGTCTCTCAAACTTCTGCTGAGAAACAACTTTCATCAGCGGATTTGCATTGTTATCATCTGATGCGATTTATTCGATCATCACATCGCCACGATGTATGATCCGACGAATCAGATGAAATAGTTGAAGTATATACTTGGATCTTTGATGAGAGCATTAATTCTTTAGCCTGTGCTGTAGCCTAGCTCAGCTGCTAACAGAACTACTCCTAATCTAATTAGGAATTTTACAGATCCATAATTGCTTCTTTTGCTGCCTCAGTTGCAGTAATATTCCGATTTTGTTGTTTATTCGGCAACAATATCTTGCTTGGAAGATGTTCAGCTCACTGTTCCGTTATTCATATCGTTGATGAACGCGTTTATGAACGCGAACCTTCTGTTTACCGTTCGAACGTGGATACGAACGCCGCACGAATACCCACGGTAAACAGGCCATCTTCCATCACATCTCATGCACGGTTACTCATTTTGTCATTAACCTTTTTTGATTTTTCATGTTCTCGCAGTTAGTCATTTATTGTGTTCACAAGATCATATGTTCGTTTCCATGATGCATGTTTACATGATAGTTATCTATTTATGTTTCCGTATTCATCCATTCAACATGTTCATGAAGTTATATGTTTGCCGTTATTCCGATTTGCTTTCATGCGATTGTATAATTATTATATATTGGCATGCCTATGATCAAACGTAATGTGCTTATGACATTGTATGCTTGCCGTATTTCAATTCATCATTATGCATGCAAATTGAGACATAGATTATATGCAAATAGGTTGTATGTAAATTGGGACATAAATTATATGCAAATATGTTATATGCAAATTCAGACATAGGTTATATGCAAACTTAGATATGAGCCTTGTACTTATGCATGCAAATTTAAAAGTAGAATACTCTTGGAAATATGTTGCGTTGATTCGATTAAATTAATGCACAAATCATTTCAGTACAAGTGGCATAAGTAAGGGACCATTCCAAACCCAACAGTTTGAGGTCTTCCCTTGCGAGGGGTGAGTGCGGCCTTAAATCTTTGTCCCGGTTCACACCGGGTGGCGACTCCATTATTCTCCGGTTTAGTCCCCCGCGGGCTACTCTGTACCCCCAACCGGGCCGCGAGCCCGGAACAGCATGTGTCGCCCAGTTCATGTGTTCCCACAGTCTGGCGACTCCACTGGGGATAGAGAATCGGCCCCGAAATAATGTCTTGTAATATTATGATTTGTGCTTTAATTAACCGTGTCTACTGTGGGTTAAAAGGGGTTTAATCAAAGGCACTTTTTAAGGTTGGGTAATGGTTTGGTGTCTTCCTTCATTCACTACCTTTCTATAAGGAAAAGCTGTGAAGGCACCTAGGTAATCATCTACTCGTAGCCTACTGTGACGGACTAATTTGGAGGACTCGTTGTTTATTCCTGACACCAAGCGATAAGAGCCTAAGAGGCTTGGATATTTAAGAGAGCCTTGCTCCACCCTCCCTCTAGAGAATCTACAACGGGAAGTCCATTTGACAGTTAGTCACATACCGTAACTCGTTGGCACGTACTGTAAGGTATAAAAAAGGTGCGCTCACTTGGTCGCTCGAACCCTTGAGTAGGGAGACCTAGTTGTGGGCAATCCTTCGCCAGCGAGAGTCTTTGTCTACACACTCACAAACCCACACGTAGACCGGAGTTGTATGGCCTATAGCAACTATTTCCTTGTGCTTGTGGACCATCCTCATTTGGATGTAGTTGGACTTCTTGTCAGAAATGCGAACTTGTTGAGCCATTTAAACTGGGACGAGTTCGTATCCTATGACAATTGGGCCAAAAGCTTCTGAAATGTTGTTGGGCCGCTCTGTAGAAATTATCTCTGTATGCTTGTGTTTGGGAACATTGTAGTTTGGATCCATGCGGACCTTTTGTCATGAAGTATGGGCTTGTTGGGCCATTTAAACTGGGACAAAAACGTATCTTATGATGATTGGGCCAAAAGCTTCTAAAACGCCAATGAGCCATTATATGTTTGCGTTTAGGAGCATTATCATTTGGATACGGTTGGACTTCTTGCCATGAGATGTGAACTTGTTGGGCCATTTAAACTGAGACGAGTTCACTCCTATGATAGTTAGCCCAAAAGCTTCTAAAATGATGATGGGCCGATTTGCGTGAAGATTTTAATGAGTTGATATATTCCTTGTATCACATGCATACATATATCCTATTAACACCCTCTATGTCCATAAAAGTCATCATAGATTCATGTTGGGTTAGGAAAGAGGGAAGACTCACTAAAAGACCGGTAACAGATATGAGTACATCCGATAACGAGGTATCCCGGATAGATCAGTTGGAAAATAGTTTCGCCAAAATTACTGAACAGTTGCAAGCCTTGACTACTGCTGTGGCTGGTATGGCTGTACCCCGTGCTGGGGGAAATTCTGAGAATGTGAGGCGTGAGGAGCCTCCGAATGGGTTGGGGGATGATATCCCCACTTTTGATGATGACATGGCAGAATATGCGACAGAAAGAATGATTGGGTCTCAGGCAGAATTTCAGAAGCTTCGGGATCAGGTAGAAACGGTTACCCGCAAAATGAGGGGTAAACATGAAGAGTTGTTGGATTATGAGGCAATGACCTTCGAAGAATAGTTGCCAGCTCAGTTCAAGATGCCGGATATGGTCAAGTTCAATGGGAATGGGGACTCGAGGGTCCATCTGTGGCAATATGTCTCGGTGATGAGTTTAATGGGCCTGACACAACGCCAAGTTCAGAAGATGTTTGGGATGTCACTTGAGGGGGCACCCGTAGTGTGGTACTATAGCCTTGAAAGAAAGGTTAATGAGGATTGGAGGGAATTTGCAGATGCATTTCTGAAACAATATGTTACAGATTTGGAAATTGATTTGTCACTTCGTGATTTGGAGAACACTAAGCAGAAGCCGGAGGAAAGCTTCAAGGAGTATGTAGACCGCTGGAGAAGCCAGCTTCTGAAAATGCAGACTCGGACTTCGGAGAAGGACCAGATAAAGATGATTATCAAGGGTACTAAACCCTCGATCTATGACAAGTTGAGGAGGATGACTTCAATGATTACTGATTTCCGACAGTTGAGAGAGACTGTTATGGATATTGAAGAAGAGGAGGCTGAAAACAGAATGTTTATGGCCAGAATAGAAGAACCTTTGTGGGGCCTTCTGAGACCAAGCCCGCTACTGCCGAGGTCGCTACCGTCAAGAACAGGCGATTGTCCAATCTTGGTAGACCTTTGTCAAAGGTGTTTGAAAAACTTAAGGTACAAGGACTTCTAAAACCTTTGGAACCTAGGCCATTTCCGAACCCTGTGCCATCGTACCTCAACCTAAACCACTATTGTTACTTCCATCAAGAAAAAGGCCATGACACCGACAACTGCACCCGCCTTAGGCATGAGGTCCAAAACCTCATTGACTCCCATAAAATGCCCAATCTAGAAAAAGAACAACCCAACACACACATGAACCCTCAACCATAAAGCCACCCAACCACCCAGGCTTCTTGCATTGAGATAAATGATAACAGTGAAGAACCATAGGCCAAGGAAGAAGGCAATGTTGCGAATGATGAAGTTATTCCTCCTAGTTTATTTGATCCTGCATTTTTAATATAGACATTGAATTAGTCTACATGTTCGAACCATTTTCTTAAATGATAATAAAGACGTCCATTTCGCTGAATCTCTTCTGCAATATGAGTATATTTGAGAAAAGCATTCAACCTTGGTACTATGAAATTCAGTGATGTTTAGAACACGGGGAATCCTCAGAATAAGCAAGCAGAAAAGATAAGATAGCCATTCAGGAATTGGGAAATGGGGGCAGTGAAAATATCAGACTTGGAAGGGAATTAGTTCACCAAGCAGATCAACGTAGACAGATTGAAGCAGTGGCTTGCCTGAGGAAAAGAAAACTGAGCAATCACCAAGAGAATTGGCAGAAGACCTAACCCGGCGGGATAGGAACATTCATGCATGCATACACGTAACACATTTTGCATCCTTTTGTGTTTGTTTTGTTTTGTTTTCACAGGTTTTGAAGAAGAAAAGAGAAAGCGGCAAAGAACAAGCTAATCAGAAATGGTGAAAAGCACAGTATCAGATTCGGGTAATAATCCCAGGGTTGAGGCCCATTCGAGTTTGAGTTTTGGGTATGGCACTCTGGGGGCGAGGCCCACATTAGCATCAACATCAGTCTTGCTAGGTATGGCACTCTGGGGGCGAGGCCCACATTAGTTTCAGTATCAGTCTTGCCAGGTATGGCAATCTGGGGCCGAGGCCCACATCATTATTAGTAGCAACCTTGCCGCGTATGGCAATCTGGGGTTGAGGCCCATATCAGTATCGGTCTAGGGGCGAGGCCCACCTCAGTACCAGTTCAGGACCGAGGCCCACATCATTATCAGCTTGGGGGCGAGGCCCACATCAACAGCAGTTTGGGGATGAGTCCCAGGGTCGAGGCCCACATCAACAGCAGTTTTGGGATGAGTCCCAGGGACGAGGCTCACCTCAGTACCAGTTCAGGGCCGAGGCCCACATCAGTATCAGCTTGGGGGTGAGGCCCATATCAATATCAGCTTGGGGGCTAGGCCCACATCAGTTTGGGGATGAGTCCCAGGGTCGAGGCCCACATCAACAACAGTTTTGGTATGAGTCCCAGGGTTGAGGCCCATATCAGTATCAGTCTGGGGTTGAGGCCCATATCAGTATCGGTCTGGGGAAGAGGCCCACCTCAGTACCAGTTCAGGGCCGAGACCCACATCAGTATCAGCTTGGGGGCGAGACCCACATCCGCATCAGTTTGGGGTCGAGGCCCGCATATCAATATCAGTTTGGGGATGAGCCCCAGGGTCGAGACCCACATCAGCGGCAGTTTTGGGATGAGTCCCAGGGTCGAGGCCCACACGTCAGTATCAGTTTTGGGGATGAGTCCCAGGGCCGATGCCCACATTCAGCACAGTTCGGGAATAAATCCCACATTCAGCACAGTTCGGGAATAAAGCCCACATTCAGTACAGTTCGGGAATAAAGCCCACATTCAGTACAGTTCAGGTATAAAGCCCACATTCATTACAATTCAGGAACAAAGCCCACAGTCAGCTCAGATCGGGGATAAAGCCCACATTCAGCAATTCGGGAACAAGGCCCATGGGAATAAAGCTCTATCTTAACACAGTTCGGTAACAAGGCCCAATGGAATAAAGCTCTATCTTAACACAGTTCGGGAACAAGGCCCAAGGGAATAAAGCATTATTTTAACGCAGTTCGGGAACAAGGCCCAGAGGAATAAAGCCCACATTCAACACAGCTCGGTAATAGGGGAATAAAGCCCACTATCAAGGCAGTTCGGGAACAAGGCCCAGGGGAATAAAGCCATATCTCTACACAGTTCGGGAACAAAGCCTAGAGGAATAAAGCCCACTTTCAAAACAGCTCGGGAATAAAACTCAGGGGAATAAAGCTCTCTCTCAAAGCAATTCGGGAACAAAGCCCAAAGGTCAAAACATCTCAGCCCAACAGGCAAGTCAAGTGGCAGCTGGTGAGCCAGGTAAGTGAATATGCATTGCATAACTTTGATAGGATTGTCACTGTTACATATTACACAAGTCCCATCAAAGTGGGGGTGACTGTAGGCACTACATTTTTGCATATAAGTCCCTATGATGAGTCTCATTTGGAGACACTACATTTTAAGTCACAGAAGTCGCGTGAAACAGATGTCGGAAGAGGAAATTCAGAATAAGTATGTCATCAGATTCATTTCACAAGTTCACTGTTTTCGTTCGTGCTGCATTCGTTACCACGTTAGAACGCCAAGCAGATTACGGGCGTTCGTGTAGCGTTCGAATTGGTGTTCGAACGGTGTCGGTATTTCTAGTTTTGCTGCTAGCCTCACACCCAAGCCCAATTAGCCCACCAAAGCCCATAAAACATATCCAAATTAATAAAACACATATTTAACACATGGTGAAATTAAATAAAATCTAAAAATCACATACCAAATTAAAATAAATATCAAATAAAATCATGCCTAATTAAAATCAATTAAAAATATCATATTCCTAACTAAACAAATTGCATGCCTAATCAAAACAAATTAAATATATTAACTTCCTAATTAACCAAATTTTGTCCCCCAATCAATCTTTGATTTTCCTTGTTTGACACTAAATCATATCCTCCTTTAATGCACCAATTCCCTTCATTGTCAAGCAATGATTCACCCATCCCCTTTGTCTATAAAAGAGACCCAAAACCAAGACACTCCGCCCTCCCGGATTCATGCCCAATACACAAAAAAACAACAAGAATTCTCTCCTCCTCCCTCACTCTCAATAACCGAAAATCACAAACCAAAGAACCCCCATTGCCGTGACCAAAACACATCCCGAACAGCCCCATTTACCTCACCAAAACAACCCATTTACCTCACTGAAGCAATCCCCAAACCACACTATAACACCACCGAAAATCACACCCAAACAGCAGCCCAAATCACAACTAAACAGCAGCCCAAATCACAACTAAACAGCAGCCCAAATACACCAAGAACAGTAGCCTAAATACAGTAAACACAGTGACCGAAAATTAGCAGTAGGACAGTAGCAAAACTTCGGCGAAACGGAGCAAAAATAGTAGCTTGAGCAGCGAAACAACGAGAGAAAATGTTGAACCAGTGAACCGTAGGAGTTGCGGAGCATCCACCCTTCCGACGACCGTGTACGATACTTCCGAGAGTCGACATAAAAAGTTAGACCTGAGGGCACTTTTTGTATTTATTTTTTTATTCATCTTTTAATTGTTTTAGTTATTTATTTCGTATGAGAGTCGTTTACGGATGCATGTTGTGGTTTTGAATAAAATGGAAAAATGTGCCTCCTCTTGTGGTATATAGGATGGAAACCCGGACATAAATTTCATAGCCGATTCCGAATGGACAGTAGTATGATCTGTACTCGGGATACAACTCCACGTACCACTTGAGTATACATCACATCTTTTATTTCATGTTATCTTGATTTGTTTATTATCGTTATTTCATTTCTACATGTTATTTGTCTATGTAATAATGTGATGGGCATGGGCTTAGTAAGTCAGATTAAAGGTCCTCCATTTCAAGAGGTTAAAATCCTTTACCACGATGCTTGGCCGCACCGGATGACGTATATTCGGTTGAATGTAAGATGTGTTCAATCGGGTATACAAAGTCCGATATTGTTGTCTTTATTTTTATATGCATTATGTTATTAGCGCATGGGCTTAGTAAGTTGGATTAAAGGTCCTCTATTTCGAGGGGTTAAAATCCTTTACCATGATGCTTTGCCGCACCTTTTAGCCCGTTATTATTTATTAGGTGTCATCTATTCATCCGTTCACGTATGTGTCATGTTGTTTACTGCATTTTGGGGGTCACTGCTGTAACCCCGTTCGAACGCATTTCAGAACGCCGCACGAACGTATGTTTTCTGTCTCAGTTCGTTCGAACGCGTTTACGAACGCAACTCGAATGTGCATGTATTTTGCCTTATCATGCATCAGGTCTCATTCCGTTCGAACGTGTTTCCGAACGCCATACGAACGTGAGCATTCTGTTTCATTTCCGTTCGAACACGTTTATGAACGTTACTCGAACGTGAACCTTCAGTTTACCGTTCGAATACTGATACGAACGCCGCATGAACGCCCACGGTAAGCAAGCCATCTTCCATCACATCTCATGCACGGTTACTTATTTTGTCATTTACCTTTTTTGATTGTTCATGTTCTCGTAGTTAGTCATTTATTGTGTTCACAAGATCATATGTTCGTTTCCATGATGCATGTTTACACGATAGTTATATATTTATGTTTCCGCATTCATCCATTCAGCATGTTCATGAAGTTATATGCTTGCCGTTATTCCAATTTGCTTTCATGCGATTGTACAATTATTATCTATTGGCATACCTATGATCAAACGTAATGTGCTTATGACATTGTATGCTTGCCGTATTTCAATTCATCGTTATGCATGCAAATTGGGACATAGATTATATGCAAATAGGTTGTATGCAAATTGGGACATAGATTATATGCAAATATGTTATATGCAAATTCGGACATAGGTTATATGCAAACTTAGATATGAGCCTTGTACTTCTGCATGCGAATTTAAAAGTAGAATACTCTTGGAAATATGTTGCGTAGATTCGATTAAATTAATGCACAAATCATTTCAGTACAAGTGGCATAAGTAAGGGACCATTCCGAACCTAACGGTTTGAGGTCTTCCCTTGCGATGGGTGAGTGCGGCCTTAAATCTTTGTCCCGGTTCACACCGGGTGGCGACTCCATTATTCTCCAGTTTAGTCCCCCGCGGGCTACTCCGTACTCCCAACCGGGCCGCGAGCCCGAAACAGCATGCGTCACCCAGTTCCTGTGTTCCTTCAATTCCTTAATTTCATTGTCAGAACTAAGGATTAGATCCTTATAGTATGATATTGAAATTGAAGGATCTTCATAGATCTATTCTCAGATCTTAGAAGTACTAATTGCAATAGAAAACTCTTGGAGAATTAATGGCTATGCTCAAGGAGACAAAGCCATAGCTAACAAAAGGGCAAGAAGCGCTAGGCGCATCTTACTTCGACATCCCAGAAGGCCAAGGCTTGGCTGAAGGCTTCTAGGGGTATGAAGAATAGGGCAAGGCTAAATCGTCACTGTCTTCTGGTAAAACAAAGGACATATCCCAAGATGTCTGCCTAAACTGTGGTAAACGGGGTCACTGGAAGCGTGACTGCCGTATGGACAAAAGCAGACATGAAGGAAATGAAGACGGGCAAGGCTTCGACTTCAGGTATGTTTGTCATAAACATATCCACTGCTAGTTTTAAAAAATTGGATTTTTGATACTGAATGTGGTACATACATATGTACTGATGTGCGGGATCTGCTGATTAGCAGGAGACTGGCTTCAGCTGAGATTGACCTGCGAGTCAGAAATGGGACGAGAGTCACTGTTTTAACCGTAGAAACCTAAATTTTGGAACTGCCCTTTTGGGCATCTCCTTAAATTATGAGACTGTTATAATGTATCCAGTTTGACTAGGAACATTATCTCTATATCTAGTTTAACCCATTGCGGGTATACCTTTATATTCTAGAACACTAAGTGTTTTGTTTATAAAGATGATATCGAGATATCTACATTAGATGTAAATAATGGTCTTTATATTTTAAATATAAATGAATCTCAAACAAATAACATGACAAACAAATAGCTCAAATTGAGTAATTCTAATGAAACTTATTATTGCATTGTTGTCTGGGACACATTAACAAGACTCGTATATCCACACTTTCGAAGAGTGGATGCTAGGATGGATTTGATTCTAATTCAAATGATGTCTAAGAATCTAGTTTATTAGGCAAAGTGCCTAAAACACCTTTTACTTGGTAAAAATGCAAATGCCACCAATCTGTTAGCCCTCGTTCATAGTGACATAAGTGGGCCCATATCTAGCTAGGCTAGAGGTGGATGTGAATACTTCGTAACCTTTACGGATGTGGCATCGCGTTACGGTTATATGTATCTTTTGAAACATAAGTCAGAAATTTTTGAGTAATTCAAAGAGTTTCGACACAAAGTAGAAAATAGATTAGCAAAAGTATTAAAAACATTACGGTCGGACCATAATGTAAAATACCTAAACATACCAAAAACAATTTCCAAATTTCCAAAAGTCAAAGGCATTTAAGCCTTCAACCACCACCATCAATCACTCTCAAATGACTAGTTGTCACATCACTCAAAGTGACTAGACATCACATCAATCAAAGTGACTAATGATTTGACGCTTGATGTGACTTGTGGGCCGCACTTGAATTCGAAATGCGAGTGCGTCCGCAAACACTCCCGGGCTCAGATTCGTTAATTCTGAATTAACGAATTTTCCATTGCGACGTAATTAAATAAAATTTAATTAAATAATTATACCTAGCAAAATTACTATTCACGTCGCTAACGAATTAATTCTAAATTAACTCGTTCGCCCGAATTAAAATCTAATTTTAATTCCGCGTCGAAATCCAATTTTGTATAATATATCGAATATATTATTTTATCGATTAATTCCAAATTAATCGTTCTCTCTCTTTAATTAATATTTTATCCCAGATAAAATATCTCCGTAATTAATCCCAGATTAATTTTCTCTCTCTTATAATTAATCCCAGATTAATAAAGTGCGAGTCATACATCATCGGTGAATCTTCGGGAAGCGACCCATGAGATCCCCAGATATGTTGGCAGTAAATCCGGTCGTCGGACTATCCATACACGTACGTACCTAGTACTACGTTTTTACCGATTTACAAGACATGGTTGGCTTCTAGCAAAGCACCGTGCCTACCCAATTCTCCAGAAATATTCTTACTGGAATATGTGATCTATATCAGGCGTAGTATACGTAGTATTGCGTATTACGATCCATCATCGGATGTCACGTGCAAAGTCTGGGGCTGGAAATGTGTCTGCCCCGTACGACGCACATAACGGATCTCTGGTAACTAGTCTATATAATCGGATAAACATGACCTAGTTATAATATCCCGATAGCTGCAGCATATTAGAGCACCGGTTTCGTATCCTACGTGATCATCATCTCCACTATTACTGAAGTGATACTTCCATCTCGACATCACACCCAATACACTACGATTCTCAATATACCCAGAAGAGGCGTACACAGAACCTGTTAAAGCCATAGACGACCAAAACCAAAGCATATTGATTGTCGCAAGTATTAGCGGTGCAAGTCTCAGGTTAAGACCAAATACACCTACCCTGATTCGGACTTCTATAGACACATAGTCATACTACCAATGGAATTCTGAGGGGTCTATCCAGAGCGAAGCTGTTTCCGTACCATCGGTAAACACAACCTCCTATTACACTTGCATGAGTATCCTATACCAAAATATATGAGAACTATGCCGTTATGATCCCACAACGCACACAAGTGTAATACTAGTCTATTCCGCATTATCGATGTCCAATATCGATAATACTACGACTAGGGATATTTAATGATTAAACCTTCATGGATTGATACTATCTCATATCATCTCAATCCAGAACTAATCATATGGACCTTCTTCATTTATACATCTTGGTAATCTAATTACAAATGATAAAAGAGCAATTTCCTTTGTCACATAATTAATTTATACAACAACACCATGATCTGTACAAATAGTGATGCTATGGGCCATAACTGTCCAACATACTGGGCATACGCTTAATGTTTGGATGGTACCAAACTAGAACCCAAATCGGATAAGTGCCTATTTGTAGGTTGTCCTAAGAAAACCAAAGTATAATACTTATACAACTCACAAGAGAACAATGTAATTGTTGCTCTCCATGCGGTTTTCCTAAGAGGAATTCCTATATGCAGTGGTTAATGGGAGGAAAGTAAAACTCGATGAAAATCGGAGTAATACTGTTCCTGGCACCGACTCCTTAACGGAACACAAACAGTTTATCAAGGATGAAACTGTACCACAATCTTCGAATACACAAGAGCCACGTAGGTCGGAGAGAGTTAGAAAACAATCTGGGAGGTATGGGTCTCTGATCTCACCTCATGTAGATGTCAATCTTATCGAGAAAGATGGACCGAATACGTATAAGGAAATGATACAAGGTATCGACTCCTTTTATGGCAAAGGGCCATGAAGTCCGAAATGGATTCCATGTATACCAACCAAGTTTGGACACTAGTTGATGTACCAGAAGGCATTATGCCTATTATATGAGTATTCAAGGAAGACATACATGGATGGCAACATACAAATGTACACAGCTAGACTTGTACATAAAAGGTATCGTCAACGATATAGTGTCGACTACGATGAAATTTTTTCACCTGTTGCCATGATTAAATCCATTCGGATAATGATTGCTATAACAACATATTTCGTTTATTAAATATGGCAGATGGACGTCAAAATCGCTTTCCTTAACGGAAACCTTTTGGAGGATGTTTAAAACATCCTGACGGTTTTGTCATACCATAACATGCAAACATTATTTGCAAGTTAAATCGATCCATTTATCAATTGAAGCAAGCATTGTGTTATTGGATCCAACGTTTTGATGAGATCATAATGGTATATGATTTCATTCAAAACGAATATGATTCTTGTGTTTATAAGAAGGTTAGTGGGAGCGCACTGACAGTGAATGTCCTATAAGTTGATGATGTATTGCTTTTTAGCAATAACATTCCCATAATATAATCAGTGAAAGCTTGGCTTTCATTACAATTCTCCATGGAATACTTGGGAGAAGCAGGCTTTATTCTAGGAATAAAGATCTACTGGAATAAATCTAGAAAGCTGCTGACAACCCTCCCAGAATTCGTACGTTTTTGAAATGTATGTGACCTGATGTCTCATATGCTATGAACATATATAGACGCTATAAGGCCAATCCAGGTGATGGTCACTGGATTGATACAAAGAACATCCTTGAGTATCTTGGACGAACTAAGGATGTTTTCTGATCATATGGGGAAATGAGAACTTGAGGTGACTGGGTTCACCACTGCAAGTTTCCAAACTGACAAAGATGACTTAAGTCGCAATAAGGGTACATATTTAGTTTGAATAACGGAACAGTGAGCTGGAAATCTTCCAAGCAAGATATTATTGCCGAATAAACAACAAGATCGGAACATTGCTGCAGCTGAGGCAGAAATAAAAGTATTTTGGATCTATATAATCCTAATTGGATTAGGTATAGTTCTGTTAGCAGCTGAGCTAGGCTACAGCACAGGCTAAAGAATTACGGTCTCATCAATGATCCAAGTATGTACTTCGACTAATTCATCTGATTCGTTCAATCATACATCGTGGCGATATGATGATCGAATAAAATGCATCAGATGAAAACATTGCAAATCCACTGACGAAAGCTGTTCCTTAGCAGATGTTTGAGCGACCCGTACATAGTTAAGGTATAGGACACTTGAGTGATTGGCTATAGGCCAAGTGGGAGATTGTTGGACAATTATGACCCATAGCATCACTATTTGTACAAAACATGGTGTTGTTGTACAAATTAACTACGTGACAAAGGAAATTGCTCTTTTATCATTTGTAATTGGATTACCGGGATATATAAATGATAAAAGTCCATATGATTAGTACCAGATTAATAAGATATGAGACAATATTAATCCACTAAGGTTTAATCATTAAATATCTCTAGTCGTAGTATTATCGAGACTGGACATCGATAATGCGGAATAGACTAGTATTACACTTGTGCGTGTTATGGAAGCGTAACGACATAGTTCTCATATATTTGGGTATTGGATACTCATGCAAGTGTAATAGGAGGTTCTGTTTACCGATGTTACGGAAACAGCTTCGCTCTGGATAGACCCATCGGAATCCCATTGGTAGTATGACTATATGTCTATGGGAATCCGAATCAGGTTAGGTGTATTTGGTCTTAACCTGATACTTGCATCACTAATACTTGCGACAATCAATATACTTTGGTTTTGGTCGTTCGAGGTTTTAACAGGTTTTGTGTACGCCTCTTCTGGGTATATTGAGAATCGTAGTGTATTGGGTATGATGTCAAGATGGAAGTATCACTTCAGTCATATGGAGATGATGATCATGTAGGATACGGAACTGGTAATCTTATGTACTGCAGTCATCAGGATAATATGACTAGGTCTTGATTATCCGATTATAGAGACTAGTTACCAGAGATATGATATATGCTTCGTACATGGTAGACATAATTCCAGCCCTTGGCCTAGCATGTGATATCGGTACTGGATCACAATACGCAATACTATGTATACTATACCTCTTATAGATTATATATATATTCCTTAAAGAATATTTCTGGAGAATTGGGTAGGCATGACGCTTTGCTAGAAGCCAACCATGTCTTGTAAATCGGTAGGAATGTGGTACCGGGTAGGCACGTGTTCGGATAGTCCGATGACCGGATTTACTACCAACATATCCAGGGATCTCATGGGTCGCTTCCTGAAGATTCACTGATGACATATGACTCGAACAGAATTAATCTGGGATTAATTATGAGAGAGAGAAAATTAATCTAGGATTAATTACGGAAAAAATTTATCTGGGATAAAATTCGAATAGAAGAGAGAGAACGATTAATTTGGAATTAATCGATTAAATAATATATTCGATATATTAAATGAAATTAGATTTCATAACGGAATAAAATTATGTTTTAATTCGGGCGAACGAATTAATTTAGAATTAATTCGCAAGCGACTTTAATAGTAATTTTGCAAGGCATAATTATTTAATTAAATTTGATTTAATTAAGTTGCAACGAAAAATTTGTTAATTCAGAATTAAGGAACGCGAGCCCGGAATGTGCTCGTGGGCCCACTCGGATTTTGAATCAAAGTGGGGCCCATATCAAGTCACATTACTAGTCACTTTATTTGCTTTAAGGTGATGGAAGTAAGTGAGCATATTAGTTGGTAACTTGTTACTTACACAAGTTTGACTTGATTGACATTTTACTTACTTTACTTTTTGTAAATGGATTTGATTTTTGAAATCAATAATACATTAAACAAAATTGGAAACTCACTTCACTCTCTCATTCTACAAAAAAAAAAACCGTGACTCTCCCTCTTTTTTTTTTCCTCTCAATTGCCGAGAAATACAAGAACACCAATGGAAGATTTTGTTGCAATTTCTTCCTAAGCTAGCACTTGAAGGGGTCTACAACGGTGATAGGGAAACATCCCTTGAGTTTGGAATTCAAAACAAAAAAGCTTGTAGCTAAACATACAATTAAAGAGAGTTTGGAGCACTACACAAAGCTTGGAAAATTTTTGTTATCTCTACATCCTATAGCCGATCAAAGTGAGTATTTTTTCCGCAACTTACTTTGTTAATTCACACAATTTTATGCTTAATTTGATCCTTGGCATGTTCTAGGAGAACCCAACACTGGCTGTCTGTTGTCATCCGGATCTGTGGATGATCCTGAAGCCTCTTTTAGAGCAGGCTGCAGCTCCCCATACTCAACACTTCTTTCCTCCTCTGGTTCTGCTTCTGGTATGTCTTGTACCCCATCATTATCTGTGGCCACTGGTGTTGGTGCTGGGGTTGTGTCTGGATTTGCATCGGTATTATCGACACTGGTTTTAGAAGGCATATTGGGCTTTTCAATCTCTTCTATTGTCTGGTCTTCAAGAAACACTACATCTCTGCTTCTGATGACCTTCATTTCCTTCGGGTCCCATAGCCTATGAAGATGCATGGAGTAGTCCTTGCATCGAGCTTCTGCCTGAGCTCTTTGGATACATGTGCAAATGTTAAACATCCGAATATTCTGAGTTGAGAATATAAGGGATTCTTACCAGACCACACTTTTTCCGAAATCTTGAAGTTCAACGGTACATATGGTGATTTGTTGATCAGGTAGCAGGTGGCACGAACAGCTTCTCCCCAGAATGGCTTTGGCAGTTTAGCCATGCTGATCATGCCACTGACTTTCTCCATAATGGTGCGGTTCATCCTTTCAGCGACACCATTGTGTTGTGGGGTGTGTGGAACAGTCCTCTCGTGTCGAATGTTGTGGCTTCCGCAGAAGGCATCAAACTCCCTAGAAGTTTATTCGCCTTCATTGTCTGTGTGAATATACTTCCGTTTCTTCTCTGTTTCACGCTCGACCATGGCATGGAACAGTTTGAAATAGTCCAGGACCCGATCCATTGATTTCAGAAAATACACTCATACTTTCCGAGAAGCATCGTCAATGAAAGTCAGAAAATATTTATTACCGCCAAATGAATTTACCTCCAAGGGACCACATACATAAGAGTACACCAGACTAAGTAACTCTGATTTCTTTGTAGAAGAGAAATTAAAAGAGACTCTGTGTTGCTTACCGAATAGACAATGGTTGCAAGGATCCAGAGCATCATTTTTGGAGACAGAGATTATATCATTTTTTTGTCAATGTAGACAACCCCTTTTAACTCATGTGACCGAGTCTCTGGTGCCACAGATTCTGAGAAGCCTCTGGTTCAGCTACATTGAGGCTTTCTACACATATCTTCACATGAGTCTTGTATAAGGTTCCACAGATGTGTCCTCGGGCGATGACCATGGCACCTTTTATCATCCTCCAAGTGCCATTGCTGAAGTGTCTATCATAACCCTGTTTGTCAAGGGCTACCCCTGAGAGTAAGTTGAGCCAAAGTTCTGGAACATGTCTGACCTCCTCAGGGTTATTGTATACCTTGCATTTGTGCGCAATTGTATTTCGCCAATTCGCACTATCTGAGAAAAATCGGTATTCCCCATCTTCACTGCTCTAAAGTCTCATGCTTTGTATGTTGTGAAGAAATCCCTATGAGGAGTGACGTGGTAGGATGCTGCAGTATCTACCACCCACTCGACATCTTGAGTTGCGGTGTGAAAGCATGCTTCTTCTTGGCCGGAGCATATATCTACATCTACCGTAGTAACTACTAGTGTCTCCGCATCATTCTTCTTCGGATGGTTATTGCCTTGTCCCTGCTCCCGTTGCAGTTTCCGGTAATTTTTCTTCAAGTGGCCTTCAATGCCACAATGGAAGTACTTGTATGTCTTTTTCTCGTCCTTGGATTTACCTTTGCTTTTGCTTCTGCCTCTCCTCCCACCTTGATGTTTCTCCTGTTGTCTTCCCCATTGCTCCGGGACAATGGCTTCTGTTTGATCTAAGCCCACGTCTTTTCTTCTGGCTTCTTCATTTGACAGAGCATCCTTTACCGTAGGCATGGTAAGTTTGCCTCATGGAGCTGAGTTGCTGAGAGTAACCACCAGAGTCTCCCAGCTATCAGGAAGAGAACTGAGTAGCAATAGGGCTCTAACTTCGTCTACCAGTTGCATGTCTACTGCAGACAATTGGTTCACCAGGCTTTGGATCTCATTGGTGTGTTCTGCAACAGAAGTTTCGCTTCGTAGCTTCAGGTTCACCAAACGCCTCATGATTAAGGCTTTATTCCGAGCTGTTTTGGCCTGGAACATGTCTTCCAATTTCCTCCACGTTTCATAAGCATATGTGTTCTGTGCTACGTGGTGGAAGACACTGTGACCGATCCACTGCCTAATCTGACCCAAAGTTCTATTGTTGAGTTTATTCCAGTCATATTCCTTAACAGACTCTGGTTTCACTCCCTTCTTCTCAATGACATCAAACAAATCTTTGCAATGCAAAAAATCTATCATCCGAGGTCTCCAGAGGGAGTAATTAGTTGTAGTCAGTATAATCATTGCATCAGAAGAATAATCTTCCATTTCCATTTTAAGTTTTTAAAGTTTAAAATGAAAATAGGTTAAAAAAGGGGCTGAATTTCACAAATCTGAGGTCACTGTTGCGTTTGAAATGGTCGAAAGTGGTGGACTAGACACTTCGTTGGTCTAAATCCAACACATGGGCTTATTTGTAAATTCCTAAAAGTTCTGGGGCAAAATTATAAATTTCAAAACATCAGGGGGTTAAATGAAATTTACCATGCTGCTGAGGTGGCAGTGCTGATGTGTCATACTAACATGGCAGGCTGACGTGGCTGTGGTGGGACCCAATTACTGATGTGGCAGACACGTGGCTGATGACTTGGCGCTGACGTGGCGGCTGACGTGTCTGCTGACTTGTTGATGACATGGCGATGACTGGGCGCTGACTGGGCGTGATGTGGAGATGACGTGGAAGCCACGTGTATCGTCTTTAACCTTCTGTCGCGCGTGGGGCGCATGTTGAGACTGGACCTCACTCGCCGACGCGTTTCAGCTTGTGCGGCGTCCTTAGGTCTCCGTTTGATCGCCGAAAAATTCCACCGAGCTCGTCTCGACGTGAACTAGCTGATGGTACCCTCAAAATTGATTTTTGACAACTTTCGTCGGAAACGGTTTTCCGAACAGAAGCTCTGTTACTCGGTTTTATGACCCCAAAGAATAACCGAAGCTCATGATACCACTTGTTGTGATTCACCAATCACTTTAGAGAGGATTTTGAGGAAAAAACCGAATTGAATTCTATTACTATCAAGAATAGATATAAATGTTTACAAAGTATAAACACTTAACAAAACCTCACTTTCTCTATGTTTTCTACACTCTCTGGGATGATTTCGTTCACTGAAATGCTATGAATTTATAGTACAAAGTTTGGTTACTGTACACCCTAATCACTGCCTAATTTGGTGGCACCATTTGCTCATATTTGTTGACTATCATTAATGACAATCAAAGCCACAAATCAAGCCACCGAAAGGTTCTTTGTTGTTTCTGGTAGATGCATGATGGAAGCTGGATATTTGCTGGATCATTGACAAAGTGTTGAAGAGATTCAACATGGATCAGTCTAAGAGGGGGCTGCTTCCAGTGTCACATGGCGTCTCTATATCTAAGGACATGTGTCTTAAAACTCAAGATGAGAGAGATTCAATCAATCGGATCCCGTTCGCTTCAACAGTCGTATCAATCACGTATGTGATGAGTGGTATTTATATCACTATTTCCCACTCATTTAACCTAATATTTTGTATAGTTTCTTGAGTTTTGTGAATATTTTGATGTGTTTTGTGTTATTTTGTAGATAAATAAGTTTCAGGACATTCTGGAGGTGATTTGGGCCAAAACAGTGAAAATTGGACAAAAAGGACATTTCAGTAAATTGTCAGCGTCGCGATGCCAAGACCTTCCGCGTCGCGACGCCTAAAATGCGCCGAACAGTGCTAACGTGCGCCAGGTCCACAAATCAGAAACTGAGAAAAGTTTGACTTTGTTAACATGCGTCTTCCCACGTGTCACCATCACAGCCGATATGCTAACACGCGCCTTGCCACGTGTCAGCATCCTACGGTGCCGACAGTCATCATCGCCACGTGTGCCACGTGTCACTCCAGGTCATCTCCATGTCATCAGCCACGTCAGCAAGTCAACAAGTCAACACCGCCATGTCATCATCAGCCAATCAGGAAGTGCCACGTGTCGAAATCCTACGGTGCCGACAGTCTCTTTCCCACGTGTCGCCACGTCATTGACACCTCACCGCCACGTCAGCGCC
This sequence comes from Zanthoxylum bungeanum, assembly GCA_019454045.1. Classification (NCBI taxonomy): domain Eukaryota; kingdom Viridiplantae; phylum Streptophyta; class Magnoliopsida; order Sapindales; family Rutaceae; genus Zanthoxylum; species Zanthoxylum bungeanum. Next base: position 61,731 of record SKCR01027494.1, on the reverse strand, counting down.
ACGTCAGTATCAATAATTGAGTATCTAATCCTTATCTGACACGTGGCGGATAAGAATCTCAGCGACCAATCAGAAGCCGCCACATGTCACAATAATTGAAGCTCAACCACCGCGCCACGTGTCACCTTATCAGCTTATCCAGAATCTTCAAACCAGCGAACCAGAGCGTGCCACGTCGACAAAATCTGGCATAGCGACGCTGAGGGCCCTGGCGTCGCGACGCTGGAAGCCTACCGAGGCCTATAAATTGAGCTCGAGATTTCAGAATTCAGTGCACCACTCTCTCTCTTTATTCTTTCTAAAGAGAGAGTTTCTCTCTCTAGATTCTTTTAGTTTTTAGTTTTTTAGTTTTTAATTTTTAGATTTGTAAATAATTTTAATTACGTTTTGTAATAATAGTAATTTAATTTTACTATTTACTTTTTACAGTTTTTACTATTTACCATTAGGAGATAACTTCCCCAGCTAGGGTGAAAGGTAATTCTTTTACTGTTACTATTTAGATTAATCTCCCTTAAAAATAATATATTCACTATTTAAAATATTGACTTAAAAAGGATACCGCCAGATTGGTCGGTTGGTAATTCATTTTAATCTGGTTTAAACCTGACTAATAAAGGATACCGCCAGATTGGTCGGTTGGTAATTTAATTTTGGTTCCGCCTTTATGGCTGGTTGGACTTAATTTGACTTAATCAGGATACCGCCTATATGGTCGGTTGGTAATATTATCATAAGTTTATATATTATTTTATGGGAGATATCTAAATTAGTAGTAGTAAAAGTAATTCCTTTTACCTTAGCATTTTATTTTATTTTACTTTTCAGTTTTACTTTATGTCTTTTACTTTTCAGTATTTTTACTTTATGTCTTTTACTTTTATGTTGTTACTAGCCTTAGTTATGTGTTAGTTATCTGGGGTTGTGATGAATTCTAATATCACCGGTTTATAAGGGGTTATTTTATAGTTTGGGTAATTTAAAGGTTTACTTATTAAGTCTTAAGCTTAATGCTTCTTGTTGTTTGATCACCAATAAGATTGATGTGGTAAATCTAAAATGAACTAGACATAGGGATTTTAGGTTTCAGCCTTAGACTTAATAGCCCACGATCTTCCTTGAGGATAGATAACCCTTTAATAGATTTCCTTACAGGATAGGAATATACCTGTCGGGCGGGGGTAGCCATAATTGGAACTTAAACTTAATGAATCCAGATAATTTGGTTGACATAGACATATGGTTCAATTGGGTTAAACTGGGTATTTGCGTCTGACCATCGATAGAGGATTTTGCATAATTTAGTGTTCCAGGTTAGTAAACTGATTTATTACACAAACATAAAATAATCACTTCATCTTTTAAAAGATATTAGAAGGATTCACAACCCTAGATCTTTGTGTCTTTTGTTATTTTCCTTAGTATTTTCTTTTGTCTTTTATTTATTTATTTATTTTGTAAAACCACTTTCAACCAATCAAACAATCATTCTCTTCACCCTCAATTAGATATTTGTAAATAAATAGATTCAATAATTAATAACAACAGTAGGAATTAAGTCCTCGTGGGATCGATATTTTTATACTACTTGAACGATACGTGCGCTTGCGTTATACGTGTGTGTTTACGCCGGTCAAGTTTTGGCGCCGTTGCCGGGGACTTATATTTCTTGAGTTGTTAATTTTGAAGCTATCTAATTTACTTGTATCTAATTTTCTTTATTTTTATTTGTAATTTTTATTTCTTTCTTTTTCAGGTGATTAAAAAATGGAACACTACTGGGAGATTGAAAGATCACGAGCTTTACTAGAAGATACACCCAACATCTGGGAGCAACAGTCCGGTTTTCTTAGGCATGTTGTCCAACCCAAAAATTATCACTGGATGCCAGAACCAAGCAATACTACTTTTGCTCAACAGAACGAGATGGGGAGATGTATGATATGTGATGGTAACCACCCGAGCGATCAATGTATATACCGTTCAGGGTGGCAGAGCTATCAAGATCCTTCATGGTATGACGAGCCATCACATTTTACAGAACCACATTTTTCATCTTATCCACCATCTACCTATGATTTCCATCAACAATCAGAACCATCAGGAGGAAAATCAGTTGATTCACATGCTCAAAGATTGGCTCGAAGAACGGGAAGCTCAATTAGATGCACAAATTCAGAGACAATCAGAAATCCTTCAGAGGATGACAGATCAAATGAGACAATTAACAGAAAACCAGAACATCATACCTCAAGAAGAATTATCAGATGAAACTGACAAAGCCTTCGAGTACCCAGAGATCTATAATGACACCTTAACAAAGGAGGAGGCTGAGCAGTATCAACAACCAGAGGTATCAGGTCAGGAGCCCGAACCGGCAAAGTCTCAATTTGACTTTTATTATTCAGATTCTGACGAGGATGAAGCTGATCTGTTTGTACCAACTGCATCAACACTTGAGGATGGAATTCTGTATCCTCAAAATGAAGATCTTGGAGACTATTTTGCAATTATGTTTGAAGAAGATCTACCTGAGCCAATCATTTCACCCAGATCAGAGGATGAAGACCTAAAATCTGACATTTCTTCACATCCTCAGGTTGATAATTTTGCAGCATGCATTTCACAGATGACAGATGAAGAGCTGAATGCAAGAATTTTACAATACATCTGTGAAGAAAATGTGGAACAAGAAGTAGAGCAAATGGATGAGCAAATGTCTGACCTTAATAAAGATCCAGAACATTCAGGAGAAACATCGCTGTTTTGGGGAGTACAAATCAAAGATATCAACCAGAAGTTTGACAGAATGGAATTTCCATTCCAAGTCAAGCACCATACAAGACCTCCTGATTTTATTTCTTTCTTTGCAGGAACCACTGGAACAACAAGGAGCAAAAAGGTGGCACGAGCACTGAATGGGACAAAACTCTTTTTGCCACCTTACCGTTGGAAGAGACCCTTCAAAAGCAACGCTCACGGGATTGTTTTTGATCGGACATCTAAAACGACATTGAAACCTCCTTAACAGATGAATTTCAGTCACGTCTGGCTGAAGATGAAAAATTTAGCGCTAGCAGGGAGGCAACCCATGCAATTTGTTGTAATTTCTGTTTTATATTTTGTTGTGTTATTTTTGTAGGGAAAAGCACAAACGAAGCATTTTTAGACAGAAGGAATGGTGTTTGGCAAAAATGAAAGCTAATTCATTAGCGATGGCTGAATAAGGAAAGGATTCTTGAGACGCATCCTAATGGATTTATATACCAAACGAGTGGCGTATTGCGTACACAATTCCGTTGTCTTAATTATTGCTTTGATTCGCTTTTCTATTGTAATTATCTTTATTTTCGTAGACAGGTTCCAGACTTTTTGACCTTTCACGATTTCTTTTTTGTTGTTTAGCTAACAGTCGTCCTCTGGAAGATATTAGTGCTATTATTACTCACCCTTTTTCAGGTACTATAAATTCAGCCTGTCATTAAACTTTTGAAGGCATCCTGATTTGAAAAAGAAATACATAAAAATGGAAGCCACTAAAAGAAGACGAGTTGAAAACATCTGTGTGTTTTGCGGTACTAGTATTGGTACTAAGCCACAATACGTAGAGGCAGCACATGAATTGGGTCGAGTCTTAGCAGCAAGGAATATGCACTTAATATATGGCGGAGGCAATCTCGGACTTATGGGGATCGTTTCAAAGGCTGTACAGGAAGGAGGCAGTCATGTTTGGGAATCATCCCAAAACCTTTGGCAGAGGCAAATCTTATTGGATCATCAAACGGAGAGGAACTGATCGTGCCAGGTATGTCTGAACGTTTGGTAGAAATGATTAACCGTGCTGATGCTTTTATTGCTTTGCCAGGTGGCTTGGGTATATTGGAGGAAATTTTTATAGTTCTATATTGGGCGAACCTGAACATACACCAGAAACCGCTTGGACTATTTAATGTTGATGGATTTTATGATTTTCTTTGTGTGTTTCTTGATGATGCTCGGAGAAAGGGGGTTCGTGTCAAAACCTTTGAAAGAACTCCTCTTTACTGCTAGAACTACTCCGGATCTAATAGACCAACTCATAGCCTATGAACCACAAGTTGACCCTATCCTTTCAAAGATAAATTGGTCCGAGGATGATCGTGGTAAGAGGCGTCGGATTAATCTGGATCTTAACCTTTAATTTCCTGTAGATTTTCAGCTAACCAGGTACGACCTTCTTAACTCTCCTTTTACTGTTTAAGATATTGGGGACAATGTCTCATTTAGGTTTGGGGGAGGGAATTAGTTGATCAGTACTTTGTTTTTTAGTTTGTGTGTTGTTTTTAATTTTAGGCCAAAATTTTTCGAAAAATACAAAAAAATTGAAAAATTTACAAAAATTTACAAAAATATTTTGTGTTTTTATGTTTTTATTTTGACTAAAAAGGTGAAATTGGTAAGAGATAGCTGAGTAAGGAGTTTCCACTCCTGAGACGTATCTAAAACCATTTTGAAACAAGTTAATTTTTGTTTATTTCATTTTGAATTATTTAATTTGTGAATTCTCCTTAAAACGGACTAAAATGAATTTTCATATGCTCAGTTGACAGATATTATCAACATTTACAGAAACATACGGACATGAGCTAAAATTGAAAAGTTTGTAACATTAAGTGCTCTAGTTTAATTGGAGGAAACATCTCAAAAAGCAATGGAGTAAAAAAAAAAAAAAACGTCTGAGATCCGAGTTATTAAGTCTGTAAGGGTGTTTTAACACCTAGTGCCCTAAAACCAACTGGTTTGGGAGTCACTGGCCCAAAGCTCGTTACATGGATCAAAGATGCTGCAAAAATATATATATCTGAAGTCTGGGTAATTAAGTCCGTAGGGGTGTCTTAACACCTGGTGCCCTAAAACCATCTGGTTTGGGAGCCACCGACCCAACACTCGTTACATAGATGGAAGATATTGTATATAAATAAAAAATTGAGGAAAAAAAATCAAAGAAAAAAATCAGAAAAATGAGAAAAATTATTCCATTGCTGCAAAAAGGTGTGAAGTCTGATAGAACTTTAGGACAAAAATATTACTCTCTTATCAACTGCACTTATGACTGTTGTGGGTAAAAATAAGTTGTTTAATATTTTGTTGGCTATGTATATGAAGAACGGTAAAAATAATCAGAGAATTTACTTATTCGGTAATTTAGAATGAAACAAAACAACTAGTAACTTGGAGTAGAAGTTTCACCTGATTAGTCACTAAATCTTTATTCTCTTTTCGCTTGTCTTTTTGCTTTTGTGTGCATTAGTTTTTACTTACTTTTTTTACTTTTGTAAAATGTTTGTGGGTATCATTGCTGTAAACCCTCACGAGACTACAACTCGTCCACTAGGGACACCTATGGGTTTAAAGACTTGTTGCATATGCTAAATGCAACCGTGATCCCTACGAAAGTGGCTTAGTTAATTTATTTATGTTATTTTACTCTATGTTTTGCTCGAGGACTAGCAAAATGTTAGGTTTGGGGGTGTGATGAGTGGTATTTATATCACTATTTCCCACTCATTTAACCTAATATTTTGTATAGTTTCTTGAGTTTTGTGAATATTTTGATGTGTTTTGTGTTATTTTGTAGATAAATAAGTTTCAGGACATTATGGAGATGATTTGGGCCAAAACAGTGAAAATTGGACAAAAAGGACATTTCAGTAAATTGTCAGCGTCGCGATGCCAAGACCTTCCGCGTCGCGACGCCTAAAATGCGCCGAACAGTGCTAACGTGCGCCGGGTCCACAAATCAGAATCTGAGAAAAGTTTGACTTTGCTAACATGCGTCTTGCCACGTGTCACCATCACAGCCGATATGCTAACATGCGCCTTGCCACGTGTCAGCATCCTACGGTGCCGACAGTCATCATCGCCACGTGTGCCACGTGTCACTCCAGGTCATCTCCATGTCATCAGCCACGTCAGCAAGTCAACAAGTCAACACCGCCACGTCATCATCAGCCAATCAGAAGTGCCACGTGTCGAATCCTACGGTGCCGATCAGTGTCTCATTCCTCACTCACGTGTCGCCACGTCACCACCACACCACCACACGTCAGCGCCACGTCATATCAATAATTGAGTATCTAATCCTTATCTGACACGTGGCGGATAAGAATCTCAGCGACCAATCAGAAGCCGCCACGTGTCACAATAATTGAAGCTCAACCACCGCGCCACGTGTCACCTTATCAGCTTATCCAGAATCTTCAAACCAGCGAACCAGAGCGTGCCACGTCGACAAAATCTGGCGTAGCGACGCTGAGGGCCCTGGCGTCGCGACGCTGGAAGCCTACCGAGGCCTATAAATTGAGCTCGAGATTTCAGAATTCAGTGCACCACTCTCTCTCTTATATTCTTTCTAAAGAGAGAGTTTCTCTCTCTAGATTCTTTTAGTTTTTAGTTTTTTTAGTTTTTAATTTTTAGATTTGTAAATAATTTTAATTACGTTTTGTAATAATAGTAATTTAATTTTTACTTTTTACTTTTTACAGTTTTTACTATTTACCATTAGGAGGTAACTTCCCCAGCTAGGGTGAAAGGTAATTCTTTTACTGTTACTATTTAGATTAATCTCCCTTAAAAATAATATATTCACTATTTAAAATATTGACTTAAAAAGGATACCGCCAGATTGGTCGGTTGGTAATTCATTTTAATCTGGTTTAAACCTGACTAATAAAGGATACCGCCAGATTGGTCGGTTGGTAATTTAATTTTGGTTCCGCCTTTATGGCTGGTTGGACTTAATTTGACTTAATCAGGATACCGCCTATATGGTCGGTTGGATAATATCATAAGTTTATATATATTTTATGGGAGATATCTAAATTAGTAGTAGTAAAAGTAATTCTTTTACCTTAGCATTTTATTTTATTTTACTTTTCAGTTTTACTTTATGTCTTTTACTTTTCAGTATTTTTACTTTATGTCTTTTACTTTTAAGTTGTTACTAGCCCTAGTTATGTGTTAGTTATCTGGGGTTGTGATGAATTCTAATATCACCGGTTTATAAGGGGTTATTTTATAGTTTGGGTAATTTAAAGGTTTACTTATTAAGTCTTAAGCTTAATGCTTCTTGTTGTTTGATCACCAATAAGATTGATGTGGTAAATCTAAAATGAACTAGACATAGGGATTTTAGGTTTCAGCCTTAGACTTAATAGCCCACGATCTTCCTTGAGGATAGATAACCCTTTAATAGATTTCCTTACAGGATAGGATATACCTGTCAGGCGGGGGTAGCCATAATTGGAACTTAAACTTAATGAATCCAGATAATTTGGTTGACATAGACATATGGTTCAATTGGGTTAAACTGGGTATTTGCGTCTGACCATCGATAGAGGCTTTTGCATAATTTAGTGTTCCAGGTTAGTAAACTGATTTATTACACAAACATAAAATAATCACTTCATCTTTTAAAAGATATTAGAAGGATTCACAACCCTAGATCTTTGTGTCTTTTGTTATTTTCCTTAGTATTTTCTTTTGTCTTTTATTTATTTATTTATTTATTTTGTAAAACCACTTCAACCAATCAAACAATCATTCTCTTCACCCTCAATTAGATATTTGTAAATAAATAGATTCAATAATTAATAACAACAGTAAGAATTAAGTCCTCGTGGGATCGATATTTTTATACTACTTGAATGATACGTGCGCTTGCGTTATACGTGTGTGTTTACGCCGGTCAGTATGCCATGATATGTACGCGACCTGATGTATCATATGCTTTGAGCATGTGCAGTCGCTATCAGGCCGATCCAGGTGATGGTCACTGGATTACTGTTAAGAACATCCTTAAGTATCTTAGACGAACTAAGGATGCTTCCTTAGTCTATGGAGATGGTGAACTTGAGGTGACTGGGTTCACTGATGCATGTTTCCAAACCGATAAAGACGACTCAAAGTCACAATCGGGGTACATATTTTGTTTGAACAACGGAGCAATGAGCTGGAAATCTTCCAAGAAAGAGACGGTTTCGATTCAACAATAGAAGCGAATACATTGATGCAGCTGAGGCAGCAAAAGAAGCAGTTTGGATCCGTAAATTCCTAATTGGATTAGGAGTAGTTCCGTTAGCAGCTGAGCCCGTGCCTTTGTATTGTGACAATAACGGGGCTATTGCGCAGGCTAAGGAACCGCGGTCTCATCAACGATCCAAGCATGTATTTCGACGTTTCCATCTGATTCGTGAGATCATATATCGTGGCGATGTGAAGATCGAAAAGATCACTTTAGATGACAACATTGCAGATCCGCTGACGAAAATTATGTCTCAGGAAAAGTTTGACCGACATGTACATAGTTCAGGTGTTAGATACTTGAGTGATTGGCTATGAGCCAAATGGGAGATTGTTGGACAATTATGACCCATAGCATCACTATTTGTAAACGACATTGTGTTTTTATTACAAATTAATTATGTGACAAAGGAAATTGCTATTTATTATTTTGTAATTGGATTACTTGGATATATATAAATGATAAAAGTCCATATGATTAGTACCAGATTAATAAGATATGAGACAATATTAATCCATGAACGGTTTAATCATTAAATATTCTTAGTCATAGTATTATCAAGAGTGGACATCGATAATGCGGAATAGACTAGTATTACACTTGTGAGCGTTAACGGCATAGTTCTCATTTATTTAAGTATTGGATACTTATGCAAGTGTGATAGGAGGTTCTGTTAGCCGTTGGACCGGGAAAAAACTCGCTTTGGATAGACCCCTCGGAGTCCCATTGGTAGTATGATTATGTGTGTCTATGGGAATCCGAATATGGTAGGTGTATGTGGTCTTAAACTGAGACTTGCATCGCTAATACTTGCGACAATCAATATACTTTGGTTTTGGTCTTCTGGAGCTTTAACAGGTTATGTGTACGCCTCTTTTGGGTATATTGAGAATCGTAGTGTATTGGGTGTGATGTCAAGATGGGAGTATCACTTCAGTCATATGGAGATGATGATCACGCAGGGATACAAAACTAGTACTTTTAAATGTTGCAGCTATCGGGATAGTATGACTAGGTCATGATTATCCGATTACAGAGACTAGTTGATGGTGATCCGATATATACTTCGTACGAGGTAGACACAATTTCAGCCATAGGCCTAACATGTGACATCCGACACTGGATCGTATTACGCAATACAATGTATCCTACACCTGATACAAATTATATATTCTTCATTCAATATTTCTGGAGAATTGGGTAGGCACAGTGTTTTTCTAGAAGCCAACCATGTCTTGTAAATCGGTGAGAGACGTGGTACGCGGTACGCACGTGTCGGATAATCCGACAACCATATTTACTGCCAACATATCCAGTGATCTCTTGGGTCGCTTCCCAAAGATTCACCAATGACATTTGACTCGAACAGAATTAATCTGGGATTAATTATGAGAGAGAAAATTAATTTAGGATTAATTGCGGTAAGAATTTATCTGGGATTAAATTCATCTAGAAGAGAGAACGCGATTAATTTGGAATTAATTGATAAATAATATATTGGATATATTAATTGAAATCAGATTTCAATGCGGAATTAAAATTGGATTTTAATTCGGGCGAACGAATTAATTTGGAATTAATTCGTAAGCGACTTTCGTAATAATTTTGCTGGGCATTATTATTTAATTAAATTGGATTTAATTACGTCGCGACGAAATATTCGTTTAATCGGATTAAACGAACCCGAGCCCAAAGTGTGTTGTGTAAGCCAACTAGATTTGGAATTTAAATTGGGTGGGACCCATTAACTTACATCACATGTCACTTTGTGATGGATGTAGTTGGATTAGTGATTGGATTACTTAATGCACACAACCACTAACTTAAATTCACTTTGGAAGTCAAACTTTTGTATTATGTTTTCGGAAAACACAAAACAACTATTCATCTTCTCTCTTTCTTGCCTTGGCCTAACATATAGCTCTCTCCATTGGAATTTTTGTTGCAAAAATTCTACAAACTAGCACTTAAAGCAGACGTGTTAGGTGATATGGAAACTCACCCTTGAGTTTGGAATTCATTTTTAAGCTTGGAGCTTCCATCAATTCAAAGAAAGTTTTGAATTTTCTAATTCGATCAATGTAAGTTTTTCCGCAACTCACTTGATTATTCATACTAGAATCATGTTTAGGATCCTTGGGATGTCTTAGAGACACTAACAACACCTACCCTGATTCGGATTCCAATAGACACATAGTCATACTACCAATGGGATTCTGAGGGGTCTATCTAGAGCGAAGCTGTTCCCGGTCCAACGGCTAACAGAACCTCTTATCACACTGGCATAAGTATCCAATACTTAAATATATGAGAACTATGCCGTTAAGCTTCCATAACGCGCACAAGTGTAATACTAGTATATTTCGTATTATCGATGTCCAGTCTCGATAATACTATGACTTGTGATATTTAATGATTAAACCGTTCATGGATTAATACTGTCTCATATCTTATTAATCTGATTTAACCATAAAGACTTTTATCATTTATATATCCAAGTAATCTAATTACAAAATGATAAAAGAGCAATTTCCTTTGTCACATAGTTAATTTGTACAAAAACACCATGTCTTTTACAAATAGTGATGCTATGGGTCATAATGTCCAATATTTTTATATTAGATACTGAAGGATATAATGTAAATATTAAGAATCATTCTTTATATTTATATGATATATATAATGTTCAGATCCTTGTTTGTCCAAATGAGCATGGTCATTACATTTTGCATACCTCACAAGATATTCTTTAATGCTGGAATTAATAATCTTAAAGTATCTGATATAAATAATACCGAATTGTGGCATATGAGGTTGGGTCATATAGGTGTAAAATGCCTAACCCAGTTGGTTAGGAATGGTTTGATACATGATCTTACCATTGAACCTTATCCAACTTGTGAATCTTGCATTCGGGGTAAAATGACCAAAGCCCCATTTTCGGGTGTAGGACACCGAGCCACTGACTTATTGGACTAAAACATTCTGATGTATATGGTCCCGTGAGTCACACTGTCACAGTGGTTTTTCGTACTTCATTACCTTTACCGATGATCTGTCACGGTATGGTTATATTTATTTGATGAAACAAAAATTAGAAACCTTTGAAAAGTTCAAATAATTTCGAAATGAAGTAGAAAAACAGACTGGTAAAAATATTAAAAGTCTACGATCTGATCGAGGCGGTGAATATATGAGTGGTGAGTTCACCGATTATATAAAGGAGAATGGGATTCTCGCTCAATATACTCCTCCGGGTACTCCACAGCACAATGGAGTGTCCGAAAGGAGAAATCAGACTTTATTTGATATGGTTCGATCGATGTTGAGTTTTACAGATTTGCCCTATTATTTATGGGGATATACTCTTTTAACTGCTGCTCATCTTTTGAATAAGAATCCTTCCATAGATGTTCCTACAACTCTATATGAGATATGGACTGGTAGGAAACCGAATCTTAATTATGTTAAGATTTGGAGCTGTCCTGCCTATGTCAAGATGGCTCAGCATGATAAGATTTCACCTCAAGGACAAAAGTTTAGGTTTGTTGGATATCCTTCAAATACGAAAGGATATTTGTTCTATGATACCGAGCATCGAAATGTGTTCGTAGCTCGCTTCACAAAATTTCTAGTGGTAGAATTTTGTCTGAAGGAGGTGATCATAAACAGATTGAACATGATGAAGTACAACCTGAAACCAATGAACCATTGGAGGAACCTGAAGTTCAAATAGATGAAGAACCTTCAACACACACACTCCGTAGGTCCTAAATGGTGTCTATACCTCATGAACGCTTGTATTTGATACAAGAAGAGAGTCTAGATGTTCTCTTAGTCGAAGAGACTGACCCTTACACCTATAGAGAATCGATGTTGTACATCGACTCCGCAAAGTGGCAATAGGCCATGAAATCAGAGTTAGACTCTATGCATCAGAATCAAGTTTAGGACTTGGTTCCGCTTTCTAAAGGAATTGTTCCTATCGGTAGTAAATGGGTTTACAAAAGGAAGCGTGGGCCTGATGGAAAGGTTGAAACCTTTAAGGTCAGACTGGTAGCTAAAGGTTACACACAGCGACCTGGTGTCGAATACGATGAAACTTTTTCGCCAGTTGCGATGCTAATGTCTATAAGGTTTTTATTGTCTATTGCTGCTTACCATGATTATGAGATTTGGCAAATGGATGTCAAAACGGCTTTTCTAAATGGATTTTTTGATGAAGAAATCTATATGGAATAGCCGGAGGGTTTTGTATCAAGCGAAACCTCAGGGATGGTTTGTAAGCTTAAGAAGTCCATTTATAGACTTAAGCAAGCTTCGCGAAGTTGGAATCTTCGATTCGAACAGATTATTAGATTTTCTGGTTTTCTCAAGAATACAGAAGAATCATGTGTTTACCAGAAGGCCAGTGGGAGTATGATAGTATTTTTGGTTCTCTATGTCGATTACATCCTAATCATTGGGAATGATATAGGAATGATGCATGGCGTCAAAGCTTACCTCTGTAAGAATTTCTCCATGATATATCTGGGTGAAGCTTCTTATATCTTAGGTATAAAGCTCTATAGGGATAGAGAAATGAAGCTTATTAGGTTATCCCAATCGATGTACATAGATAAGATCTTAGAACAATACAATTTTGCTAACTGTAAGACAGAAAATATACCGTTCAAACATGGCATTCATCTTACGAAGAAGATGTGTCCGCAAACAGAAAATGAGAAGATTAGAATGTCTAATCAGCCTTACGCTTCATGTTTGGGTATCATAATGTATGCCATGTTATGTACGAGGCCTAATATTAGCTACGCGGTTAGTGTAACCAGTAGATATCAGTCCAATCCAGGAAACGACCATTGGATGGCCGTTAAACATATCGTGAAGTATCTTAAAGGTACTAAGGATAAGTTTATCATTTATGGAGGAAATGAACTGCAGGTTAATGGGTATATGGATTCTGATTTCTAATCGAATCCCGATGATAGAAAATCTACATCAGGATTCATATTTACCCTTAACAAAGGTGCAGTTTGTTGGAAAAGTTCCAAATAGGGGTCTACAGCTGATTCCACCACAGAGGCGAAATATATTGCTGCTTATAAAGCTGCAAAAAAAGCTGTTTGGCTTAAGAAGTTTATCACAGAACTAGGAGTTATCCCAAGTATCGAGAATCCGATTTCGTTATACTGTGATAATACTGGTACCATTGCGCAAGCAAAAATAACCGAGGGCGCATCAGAAGTTGAAGCATGTGGAATGAAAGTACCACATCATTCGAGAGATTGTGTCGCGAGGTGACATGATCGTGTGCAAAGTTCCCAGTGAAGATAATGTAGCAGACCCGCTCGCAAAGGCCATACCTCCGAATTTATTTGATAAGCATGTGAAGTCGATGGATATTAGATACAATCGATATTGTCACTAGAGCAAGTGGGATATTTTGTTAGGGTTGGTGCTCTGAGCGCCAATTTCTTATGTATTTCCTTGTAAATACTCTTGTATATATTTACTAATGAATAAAATAAACAGTTTCTGTAATATAAATTCTTTTATTATATGGTAAAGACTTAAATGACCATAGAGTGATTGGTTATGATACAGTTGCAAAAGCGTCGAAACTGACATTGATCAGTATCATAACAATATCATTCTTTAACTGTTCGTGGTCAAGGTTTACAATTACTTGGTCAGTAAGTAAAACCGCTGAGAACGGTACGTGTCGTATATTGGAATGTTGGATTCTATTGGTTTCTCAATGAACCATGAGTCTCGGGAGACTCATATAGACACATAGGTGTTTATATCGGACAAACACTGTACGACTCACTGAATATTCTTAATAGATGGTACACCAAAGTAATAAGAATCTTCTCGGGTTGAGTGAGCATATTGATCCTTCAACTTGAGATACCACTGTGGATATATGAGGTATCCTCCACACTTTGATGGCAGTCACGTCACCGATCTATTTAGACATATTGGATACGTATTGCATGTTTTAAATTTCAATTTTGACCTAATTAAGTTAATGACTTGATTGTCATAAATCTCCCGTGATTATGTGATTACTTTAATTAAGTAATAATATTAATAATGTTGGAGCATTATTGGTTGGACCGTCTTTTGAATACGGAGATGAATGGGTTCTTACTACTTATATCCAATATCATCATTAGTGTGATGGTATAAGTGCTCGGAACTTAGGTCACTCCGGTAAAACATTAGATGTAGCGTGATGAGTTAACATAGTCACCCAATATCGTCATTAGTGTGAGGGTGTACATACGAAGCTCATTAGTGCACATTGACAAATATACACCTAGAACACGTCTTAATCTAATCTCGTCATTAGTGTGAGGATAAGAAATGGTTCAGGACCAAACCAGGAGTCACTTGAAGTGATTGACCTTGGAGGTCTACCTAATGAGTTTACAAAGGCCAATATCGTCATTAGTGTGAGGTTGGAGTAAATGTCATGGGATCCACTTCCCGCTATGAAATTTTGATAGTCAAATTTCTATTTTTCCGTTAAGGGAGATTACGAAATTACGTAAAGTAGTGGGAGGGCACTAATAGATTTAAAATTCCATAATCAATTAGTGTTATCACTTTTGAAATGAAAACTGTTATTCTACTACTCAAATATGTTGTCTTGTAGATGGCTGCCACTAATCCATTGATGAAACTTTTGGATTCCTATAAGCTAAAAGGAGCCGAGAACTATATCGAATGGGAAATGAACATACGCATTGTCTTGTAATATGAAAAGTTAACTTATGTCACAATCAATCCACTGTCTGTTGATATCGATTCTGACTTCACTCCAGAAGAGCGAGAAACTTTTGATAGATGGAAGGATGATAACCTTAAGGTGAAATCCTACATCTTGGGATCGATGGTTCCAGATTTGCTGAGACAGTACATTAAAATACCGGATGCTTGGAGCATCATGCGAACACTCAACGAGTTATTCGAGGCAAATCAAGAGATGGAACTTTATCGAAGGTCTAAGGAATTGTTCCATGCTAAACTCAAGGAAGGATGAGCTGTCAGCACTCATGTTTTGAACATGATCGACCAGATTCGATATCTGGAACGATAGAGCATTGTGTTTGATGAACGACTAGGTCGCAATTTGATTATTTCTTATTTGCCTGGTTTTTATGCTGGTTTTGTATTAAATTTTCATATGCATTCGAGATGCAAGCCAGGTACGAAGAACTTCATAACATGCTACTCACGGCGGAGCAAGATTTGAAGAAAGGCAACCCCACACTATATCTCTATGGTGGAGCTGGCTCTTCAAAGACTTCTAGAAAGTTAAAGAAAATCAAGATGGGGAAGAAGATGATATCAAAGAAAAACTCCAAGAAGCGCAAAGGCGTAAAATTGAAAGTAGCTCGTGATCAATGTCTACAATGCAAGAAGTCTGGACACTAGAAGAAGGACAATCCAAAGCTAAAATGAAAAGCTGACCCTAGGGTACGCTTTGTATTTTTCCAATTATTGACGTCTCATTACCCTTAGATACAAATAGTGGATGGGTGTTAGACACTTGCAGACCTACTCATATTTGCAATTCCCTACAGGAAATGAGATTTAAAAGAAGGCTGAATAAAGGGGAGATCCAGCTTAGAGTTGGCAATGGGGAGACATTGTATGTCAAGGCCATAGGAACAATTTATTCTATATCTCCCATATGGATGTAAATTTGATTTGCACGACTGTTATTATGTTCTCTCATTTATCAGACAAATAATATCACTGCCAATATTAGATAACGAGTGATATAAAATAAACATTAAGGATAAAATTTATGTTTGTATGATAAAGATAATTTATTGAAATGTGAATGTTCTTTATCAAACGGTCACTATATTTTGGAAACATGTAGAGATGTCTTTAATATAGAGAAAGATACAAGTAGGAAGTCTGAACTAAATAATATTGAATTATGGCATATGAGATTGGGCCACATAGGTGTTAGACGTCTATCCAAATTGGTAAATGATGGTTTGATTGAAAATTTTACCTTAGATTCTTATCCTATTTGTGAGTCATGTATCCAAGGAAATATGATAAAGGCCCCATTTCAATGTGTTGGCCACCGTGCTGGAGATTTACTGGAGTTAATACATAGTGATGTGTGTGGTCCATTAAATCATGCCGCTCATTATGGTTCCACATACTTTGTGAGTTTCAAAGATGACAAGTCTAGATACGGATATGTCTATCTGATGAAACATAAGTTGGAAACATTTGACAAGTTCAAAATATTCCGAAACGAAGTAGAAAAACAAACCAGTAAATTCATCAAATACCTTAGATTAGATCGAGGCGTTGAATAAATGAGTGAAGAATTCAGAAATTATTTAAGGGAGAATGAAATTCTCGCCCAATATAGCCCATCAAGAACACCTAAACACAATGGAGTGTCTGAGCGAAGAAATCGTACTTTTTTGGATATGGTGTGATCTATGATGAGCTATACAGATCTTCCTTATTACCTTTGGGGTTACGTTTTACAAAGTGTTTCCTACATACTTAATAGGGTTCCATCAAAAGTTGTTTCTACGGC
This sequence comes from Zanthoxylum bungeanum, assembly GCA_019454045.1. Classification (NCBI taxonomy): domain Eukaryota; kingdom Viridiplantae; phylum Streptophyta; class Magnoliopsida; order Sapindales; family Rutaceae; genus Zanthoxylum; species Zanthoxylum bungeanum. The sequence continues at coordinate 45,088 of SKCR01027494.1, read as the reverse complement.
CCCCTATCAGATATGGTTCGGTAGAAATCCAAGTCTTAAGCATTTAAAGATTTAAGGTTGTCCTGCATACGTTAGAATTACGCAGCGGGATAAACTAGCACCTAGAGGGTATAAATGTAGGTTCGTTGGATATCCTGATAATTCCATGGGATATCAATTTTACGATTCCGAGCAACAAAATGTATTTATTTTTCGCTTTGCAACTTTTCATGAAAAATAATTTTTGAGAGAAAGTGAGAATTGTAGAGAGATTAAACTTGATGAGTTTGATATCAATATTAAGGAACCTGAGATGGAACCAGAGATCCAAATAGGCGAGGGATCTATAACGCATGTTCTATGTAAGTCGAATTGAATATCAAGTTCTCCTGAGAGATTGTTTTTAACATCTGATGTGAGCCTTGATGATCTTCTCTTAGAGGAAACAAATTCGACTACATATACAGAAGTGATATTGGATATCGATTCGGGAAAATGGCAGGAAGTCATGAAATCTGAAATGGATTCAATGCATGCCAATCAAATCTGGGACTTAGTTGAACTTCCTGAAGGATTTAAACCTATTGGTTATAAATGGGTTTACAAAAGGAAGTGATGGCTCGATGGAAAGGTGGAAACCTTTAAGGCCCGACTAGTAGCGAAAGGTTACACTCAACGTATTGGGATTGACTATGAGGAAACGTTTTCACCAGTAGCCATGCTAAAATCTATTAGGATTCTGTTAGCCATTGTTGTATATCACGACTATGAGATATGGCAGATGGATGTGAAAACCGCTTTCCTAAATGGATTCCTTGAAAATGATATCTATATAGAACAACCAGAGGGTTTCATATCTAGTGAGACTTCAAACTTGGTTTTTAAGCGCCAAAAGTCTATTTATGGACTTAAACAGGCATCCTGAAGCTGGAATCGTCATTTTGATGAGATAATTAGATTATCTGGATTCATAAAAACGAGGAAGAACCATGTGTTTATAAGAAAGTTAGTGGGAGTATGATAGTTTTCCTAATCTTGTATGTATACGATATCATTATCATAGGAAATGATACATGGATGATGCAAAGTGTGAAATCATACCTTTGCAAGAACTTCTCTATGATAGATATGAGTGATGCTTCCTATATACTTGGTATAAGACTATACCGAGATAGAGTTAGGAAGCTTATAGGGTTGTCACAATCGACGTACATAGACAAGATGTTAGAATTGTACAGTTTTACCAACTGCAAGGCAGCAAATGTACCTTTCCGATACGGCATACATCTTTCGAAGAAAATGACACCTCAATTGAGGAAGAAAGAGTTAGGATGTCTAACTTGCCATATGCTTCTTGTATTGGAAGTATAATGTATGCTATGTTCTGTACTAGACTTGACATCAGTTTCGGTGTCAGTGTGACCAGCCGATATCAATCTGATCCAGGTAATGATCATTGGACAGCCGTGAAACATATCCTAAAGTATCTTAAAGTCACCAAGGATAAGTTTCTGAAATATGGAGAAAATGAGCTACAAGTTAAGGGTTATACAGACTCTGACTTCCAGGGAGATCCAGATGATAGAAAATCTACATCAGGATACATATTTACCCTTAACGGTGGTGCAGTTAGTTGGCGTTGTTCAAGCAAGGCTCAACAGCTGATTCCACCACTGAGGTGGAATTTATAGCGGCTTCAGAAACTGCTAAAGAAGCTGTTTGGATTAGAAATTTTATCACATAACTTGGCGTTATGCCTAGTATTGCGGATTCGATCCCATTGTACCATGATAATAACTGAGCCATCGCCCAGGGTAAGGAGTCGATGGCGCATTCCAAGTCTAAACACGTGGAAAGGAAATACCGCGTAATTAGAGAGATTATTGTACAAAAAGACATAGTGGTATTGAAGGTTCAAGGACAAAACAACATAGTAGACCTAACCTCCTAAGTTATTCGATAAATATGTGGAGGAGATGGGACTACGGTACCATCCAGATTGGAGTGCCAATCCGATTTGTATATTTTATTATTTTTTAATAAAATAACTATATTTTTCATTTCATACCTCATTAAAGGTATTGTCATTTTGCATATTAGATTGATGTATAGATATGATAAGAATGATATCGACCTTAGAATAGTTTTGACACTAGGTGTAAACTATTCTTAAAGTAAATATTCATAGTCGTTGGTTTTGGAATACAGTCGAATTCCTATAACCTAGAAGACTAGCACATGTCATATATTGGAATTAGAGTTCCAATAGTTTAACAAGATTTACCTTGAGTTTTGGAAACTCGTATAGACATGTAGGTATTGGTTGGACCGAATACTGAATGACTCATAGGTGATTCCTAATAGTTGGAAGTACACATCACCGTCAATAGGAATCTCCTCGAGTCGAGTAGCATATGTAATCCTTTTACTATAGGATAGTATTGATTTTGTGTGAGATCTTCCACACTTTGATGCCATGTATGTCAGAAATCTTTCATGGTCTGGCCTCTAGATGTTTGTTGGGTGTGGACCAATGCACTCAGTAATCAAGTGCGAAAAAAGATAGGATCTGTCGGCCCGTATGTGTACCATAAGGGGTTTAGGTATCCATGTTAATAAAGTCACGATTCTTAAATCTTTGGCCAAAGTCGATCACCTAGGGTGGATTGCATCAGTTATGAAGAATCGTGGACATGTCGACATGAGATGTGCGTCTCGAAAACTTGACGGTGTATTCTATATTTTCTAAGCACAACTCGGATAGCCTATGACGAAGGGATTGTTAAACATATGTGATGACCTCGACTTTTATAGTTCAGAAAGGTCGTTCATGTTCTTCAAGAATTCGGAGGTGGCCGAATTACTTACATATTAGCTAGGCTTATATGACGAACGTGTCTGAACTTAGAGAGTCCCAATATGAAGTGTACTCGTTGAGCAATTGGGTAGCCGAATATTTTTATAAAAGATAATATTCGATATTATAATTATCAACTAAGATAATCAAGTGTTATTGGATAACATTGATTATTTACTTTGACCTAATTGAATTAATTGGATTAATTCAATAATTACCCAAGAGTTTAATTGTAAAATCATAATTATCTCTACCATTTGAGGATATTATGGTAATTGTAAGTATGTAATAAGAGGTGGTTTGGTTTGATTTAATTGGATTAAATCAAGATGGCAAACATTTAACTAATTTATTTCCTAATCCTTGGCTTGATTTAATTGGATTAAATTAAAGTGGGAGACAATGGAGATTAGTCACACCTAATTATACATATTTGGACAAATTAGATTAAGCCCACTTAAAAGTTGATTACAACTTTTATTAATTAAAAATTGCCTAAGTTTTGCTATAAATAGGAAGCTTTAGGAATGTTTTAATTACAAGTACAAATACAAGCAAATTCTTGAGAGATTATCCTAAGTTATAGAAGTGTTAGAGAAGCTTGTGAGGTCTCTACAACAGTTCATCTAGGAGAAATCAAGATTGGATCTTGAAGTGAAACTTGGAAGTATTGGAAATAAGATTGGATCTTGAAGTCAAGCTTGCACACCTTGGAGGTTCTCCAATAATTTCAACAAAGGAGAAGTAGATTGGATCTTTACATCAAGCTTACTAGGTAATATTTGATCTTCTCATAAGCTATGTTTATTTATGTATTAGATCCATGATCACATAGCTTAATGTTGAATAAGACTAATCAATTGTGTTAGGATACTTTAGAAGTATAAACACAACATGCTTGTAATTAGGTCAAAGATGTTCATGTTGGACATGGAACAATTAATTAGAGTTTGGAACTCTAGATTAAAGCTTAGATCTATGGATACCATTCTAGAATCACTTGACCACCTTTGGGTGACCTAGAATTATTCACGAGATATTTCTTATTAGGATTCTAATTTGGTTTGTGTATTGGATTCAAAATTTACGCAAGTGCGTATTTAGAATTTATTTATGTTTTTGTAAAAATATTTGATATTTTTAAAAACTTGATTTTTATTCTATAACATGTGTTAATGTTGGTTTTGAAATAAAAATTAATTTCGGGTGTTTTTTAAGTGTTTAGGGAGAATCGGAAGTGATTAGGGTAAAATACCATAATCCCTTCAGCTCACTGGAAAGTGAGCTGAAGAGGGAAAAAATTGAAAAAAAAAAAGAATAGAAGACTGACCTGGGCACTATAGTACGCACACGCGGGCACTATAGTGCGCACACGCACTATAGCGCGGGCACTATAGCTAGTGTAATGCATGCGCGTCACGCCTTTAACTTGCGCTGTTTTTATTTTGGCTCATTCTGGAGTTTCCAGACTCCGATTCAGTCCCGATTTTTTCCTATACACTCGTAATGGAATATAGTATTTCATGAAATAATTAAAATTACACCCATACTTGATATCCATGGGTTAGACCCATTTTCGCTACCCGGGGCACCGATCTGACCCTAAGGGTTCCACAACTGCCCCAACATATACTAGGTATACGGCTCTACCAGGATAGAGTTAGGGAGCTTATAGGGTTGTCGCAATCGAAGTACATAGATAAGATGTTAGAAAGTTATGGTTTTACCAACTATAATGCAGTAAATGTACCTTTTCGATACGGTATACATCTTTCGAAAAAATGGCACCTCAGACTAAGGAATATAGAGTTAGAATTTCTAACTTGCCATATGCTTCTTGTATTGGAAGCATAATATATGATATGCTATGTAATAGATCTGATATCAGTTTCGGCATTAGTGTGACCAGCCGATATCAATCTGATCCAGGTAATGATCATTGGACAGTCGTGAAACATATCCTAAAATATCTTAAGGGTACTAGTGATAAGTTTTTGATATATGGACAAGATAAGCTACAAGTTAGGGGTTATACAGACTCCTACTTCCAAGGAGATCCAGATGATAGAAAATCTACATTAGGATACATATTTAACCTTAACCGTGGTGCGGTTAGTTGGCGATGTTCAAAGCAAGGCTCAACAATTGAATCCACCACTGAGGCAGAATTTATAGCGGATTCAGAAGCTATAAAAGAGCTATTTGGAATAGAAATTTTATCACAGAACTTGGGGTTGTGCATAGTATTGTGGATTCGATCTTATTGTACTGTGATAATAATGGAGCCATTGCGCAGGCTAAAGAGCGGATGGCGCATTCCAAGTCTAAGCACGTGGAAAGGAAATATCACATATTTAGAGATATAATTGAACCAAAATACATAGTGGTCTTGAAGGTTCAAGGACTAGACAACATAACAGACCAGCTTACAAAGGCCTTACCTCCTAAGTTATTCGATAAACATGTGGAGTAGATGGGACTGCGGTATCATCCAGATTGGCACTAAGCAAGTGTGAGTTTGTTGGAGTTGGTGCTAAGAGCGCCAATCCGAATAATGTATTGTACATTTTTTTATTTATTAATAAAATAACTACATTTTCATTTCATAGCTTATTAATGGTATTGTCATTATGCGTATTAAATTAACGTATAGATATGCTAGGAATTACATCGACCTTAGAATAGTCTTGTAGTAATACTGCACAGTAGATGGTCTGACATTGAGATACGTATTACTATTTTAAACTATTCTTAAAGTAAATATTCATAGTCATTGGTTTTGGAATACGGTCGAATTCTTATAACTTAGAAGACTAGCACATGTCGTATATTGGAATTGGAGTTCCAATGGTTTAACCCGATGTACCATGAGTTTTGGAAACTCGTATAGACATGTGGGTATTGGTTGGATCGAATACGGAATGACTTATATGTGAATCATAATAGTTGGAAGTACACACCACCGTCAACAGGAATCTCCTCGAGTCGAGTAGCATATGTAATCTTTTGACTACAGGATATCATTGATTTTGTGTGAGATCATCCACACTTTGATGCCATGTATGTTAGAAACCTTTCATGTTCTGGACTCTAGATGTTTGTTGGGTGTGGACCGATGTCCTTGTTAGTGTCCTAGACATGCCACGGGATCTCTAAGCGTGATTATTGTGTGAATAAAACAAGAGAGTTGCGGAATACTCACATTTATTGGTTGAGGAGATTTCAAAAATTTCCAAGGATGTAAAGAAGGTCTAAGATTTCCTTGACTGTTTCCAACACTTAGGTGAGTCTCCCTATCACCTTATTTACTCCTTAATGTGCTAGCATAGATGAATTTTGCAATAAAACTCAAGAAGAAGAAGAGAGGAAGCTCGGCATTTTGAGGGAGAAGAGAGAGCTTGCTGTGAATAGTGAAAAGTATGTTAAATTCCAAAGTCAACAAGTCTTTTATATTAATGTTGAGTGTTGGTTTTGGCTTGAGTGTTTTAGAAGCAAAGCCAAGTTTATATTTCAACAAATCAAATCCAAAACCAAGCCTAACCACTTCCATCATTAGTCAAACAAATGATGTAAGTGAAGTGGGTCCCACCACTTTTAAATTCCGAATTTAAGTCGGCTAACTTAACACGCAACTTCACTCAGGCCGGGTTCGTTTAATCCGATTAAATAAATTTTCCGTTGCGACATAATTAAATCCAATTTAATTAAATAATAATGCCTAGCAAAATTTTTACGAAAGTCACTTGCGAATTAATTCTAAATTAATTCGTTTGCCCGAATTAAAATCCAATTTTAATTCCGCTCTGAAATCCGATTTCATTTAATATATCCAATATATTATTTTAGCCCAATTAAATAAATTAAATAGTGAAATCCAATTTAACTATTAAATTTACTTTGCCGATTAATTCCAAATTAATCGCTTTCTCTCTTCTAGTCGAATTAATCCCAGATTAATTCTTGTCGTAATTAATCCTAGATTAATTTTCTCTTTCTCATAATTATTCCTAGATTAATTCTGTTCGAGTCAAATGTCATCGGTGAATCTTTGGGAGGCGACCCAAGAGATCCCTGGATATTTGGCAGTAAATACGGTCATCGGACTATCCGAACACGTGCGTACCCGGTACCACATTCCTACCGATTTACAAGACATGGTTGACTTCTAGCAAAGCACCGTGCCTACGGAATTCTCCAGAAATATTCTTTTAAGGAATATATATAATCTATATCAGGTGTAATATACATAATATTGCATATTATGATCCAGTACCCGTACGAAGCATATATCGGATCACTAGCAACTAGTCTCTTTATGATCAGAAAGTCATGACCTAGTCATACTTTCCTGATGGTTATAGCACTATAGATTACTAGTTTTGTATCCCTGCGTGATCATCATCTCCATATGACTGAAGTGATACTTCCATCTTGACATCACACCCAATACACTACGATTCTCAGTATACCCAGAAGAGGCGTACACAGAACCTGTTAAAGCCCCGGACGACCAAAACCAAATTATACTGATTGTCGCAAGTATTAGCGATGCAAGTCTCAGGTTAAGACCAAATACACCTACCCTGATTCGGATTCCCATAGACACGAAGTCATACTACCAATGGGATTCTGATGGGTCTATCTAGAGCGAAGCTGTTTCCGTACCATCGGTAAACAGAACCTCCTATTACACTTGCATGAGTATCCAATACCCCAAATATATGTGAACTATGTTGTTACGCTTCCATAACACGCACAAGTGTAATATTAGCCTATTCCGCATTATCGATGTCCAATCTCGATAATACTACGACTAGGGATATTTAATGATTAAACCTTACGTGGATTAATAGTGTCTCATATCTTATTAATCTGGTACCAATCATATGGACTTTTATCATTTATATATCCAGGTAATCCAATTACAAATGATAAAAGAGCAATTTCCTTTGTCACATAATTAATTTTGTACAAGAAAACCATGTTCTTTACAAAATAGTGATGCTATGGGTCATAATTGTCCAACAACACTTGGTAATCAAGTGTGAAGCAAGATAGGATCCGTCGGCCCGTATGTGTACCATAAGAGGTTTAGGTATCCATGTTAGTAAAGTCACGATTCTTAAATCTTTGGACAAAGTCGATCACCTAGGATGGATCGCATCTGTTATGAAGAATCATGGACATGTCGACATGAGATATGCGCCTCGAAAAGTTGACAGTGCATTCTATGTTTCCTAAGCAAAACTTGGATAGCCTGTGACAGAGGCATTGTTAAACATATGTGATGATCTCGACTTTTATAGTTCAGAAAGGTTGTCCATGTTCTTTGCGGATTCGTAGGTGGCCGAATTACGTATATATTAGCTAGGCTTATATGACGAACGTGTATGAACTTAAAGAGTTCCAATATGAAGTGTATTCGTTGCACACTTGGGTAGCCGATTAATTTTGATAAAAGATAATATTCGATATTATAATTATCAAATAAGATAATCAAGTGTTATTGGATAACATTGATTATTTAGTTTGACCTAATTGGATTACTTCAATAATTACACAATGGCTTAATTGTAAAATCATAATTATCTCTATCATTTGAGGATATAATGGTAATTGTAAGTATGTAATAATAGGTGATTTTGATTTGATTTAATTGGATTTTATCAAAGTGACAAACATTTAACTAAGCCATTTCCTAATCTTTGTCTTGATTTAATTGGATTAAATCAAAGTGGTAGACAATGGATATTAGTCACACCTAAATATACATGTTTAGACAAACTAGATTAAGCCCACATAAAATTTTATTACAACTTTTGTTAATTAAAAATTTTCTAGGTTTTGCTATAAAAAGCATGCTTTATGAATGTTGGGAATAGCTAAATACAAGAAAGTATTATAGAAATTAGCCTAAGTTAGAGAAGTGTTTAGAGAAGCTTTTTGAGGTCTCTACAACATTTTATCTAGGAGAAATCAAGATTGGATCTTGGGGTGAAGCTTGCTAGCATTGGAATCAAGATTGGATCTTGGAGTCAAGCTTGCTAATCCTTGGAAGTTCTTCAAACATTTAAACAAAGAGAAATAGATTGGATCTTTGAATCAACCTTTTTAGGTAAGTTTGATCTTCTCTAAAAGCTATATTTTTCATTAGTGAGATATATAGTGTTGAATTATGTATTTGGTACATAATGTTGAAATTAGGCTAATTAATTGTGTTAGGATGCTTTGGAAGTATAAACACAATATGCTTGTAATTGTGTCAAAATATTTATGTTAGACATAAACATATAATTAGAGTTTGGAAATCTAGATTAAAGCTTAGAGCTATGGCTACCATTCTAGAATCACTTGACCACCTTTGGGTGACCTAGAATTATTCACGAGTCACTTCATTTTGGGATTCTAATTTGATTTGTGTTTTGGATTTAAACTTACGCAAATGCGTGTTTAGAATAAATTTATGTTTTTGTAAAAATATTTTATATTTTGAAAATTTTAATTTTTATTCTATAACATGTGTTGATGTTGGTTTTGATGTTAAGAATTAATTTTGGGTCTTTTTAAAGTGTTTAGGGAGAGTTGGAAGCAATTAGGGTAATAGACCATAATTCCTTCAGCTCTCTGGAAAGATAGATGAAGGAAATGTAATTTAAGAAATAAATGAAAACATAGAAAGGGACATCTGGGCGCTACAGTGTGCGCGCGCACTGTAGCGCGTGACTGACCCGTACTGAATTTGTTTTCATCCGTTTATGAGTTTCCGGACTCCGATTCAGCCCCGGTTTTTTTGAAGAAGTATGTGATGAAGTGTTCTCCCTAAAGGGAGATTTTGAGGAAAGGTAAAGGATGATGGTACCCGATTCGATTATATTGAAAAAGGTTTTTAAGGTTATCCGTGAGTTTATTTAGCCCGACCTGAAGAAGTATCATCAGTATATGGTGCCGACCCCAAGAAACGAAGATGAGATGATGACCGATGAAAGGGGTACATCTAGAATTCTAATGATGAAAGGGATAAAGTAGAGGTTTATAGTGGTCATAGGCTCTGCTAGCCGTCATAGGCGGTGCAACGGCAGAGCAGTGGTAAAGTAGTAGCTGCTAGAGGCCGCCATAGGTTGGTGCAGTGGTAGGGAAATAAAATTTTTGATAGGCTAAGAATGTGGTGAAAGCAATGACTGAAGGTTGTGATGATGATTCAGTGACATGAGCTGACGTCAGAGTCGATTGCAACATAGGACTTGAGAACCTATATAAAGAGGTAGAAGTCACATTAGCAGTGGTTAGCAACTTTTACATTTTCTGAAACTTACAATTTGAGAGTAAAAGCTAGTAAGAGAAAACTAATGATAGAGAGAGAAAACGAGTCGTGTATCAGACCATATAGTAAACTCGAGGGGTTATTTGCTATAAAACTTATGTAAATCATTTGTTAGGGGTTCAGATCAGTATTTACCCTGAGCTAATAAAAGTTTCCCCTTTCTTCCGTGGACATAGGTTGAAGCAAATGCCTCTGTGATTATCACTATTTTGTCAAGTTTGTGCAGTTCATAGTAACCAAATAAATTCAAAGTTGGGGGAGATTTTTTCGAGGATTAAGTTTCGAACATTGCCTTTGGAATGAAAAATAGCCATCATGATTTGGTGCCGTCTATGTGGATATGATACAAAAAAGAATAAAGCAATGGCAGGAGATGGAAACCACAGGGCTGATGGTGCATCGACAGTGGAGTAGATGTGAAAGTTAGAAGATGACTTGAGGCAGGAACAAGAGAAACCCTATAAAGAATGAGAAGCTACCAACACTTTCATGGAAACCATGATGGAGAGAATTGAGATGTTGGAAAAGAGATCGGTAGAGCAAACTCTCACCGGTCTTAGTAAAATACAGCATGAGATTGCCAATGGAAAAAGAGTGATTGATGAGGAAAATGAGCTTGAGGCCAAGAGAAGTAAATCCACCAAGGTGAGATCGGTGTTTATAACCAGTGAGGCATCATCAGAATATGTCATAACATGAATACAACATATCACGACATAAACATGTCATGTAGTACTAGTAGCTTAGTTAAGTTAAACATCATGTTAGTATAGCTTAGTTAAGTTAAACATCATGTTAGAATAGCTTCGAATGTTAAGTAAACATCCTAATGGTATCAGTATTATAGGCACTGCATTTTTGCATATAAGTCCTGATGATGAGTCTCGTACGGAGGCACTACTCTTTAGGTTACGGAAGTTGCGGGAAACGAATGTCAGAAGGGGAAATTCAAAATAAGTATGTCATCGGATTCAATTCACATGTTCACTGCTTTCGTTTGTGCTGCGTTCGTGAACACGTTCGAACATTAAGCAGATTTTGGGCTTTCGTGTAGCGTTCGAATAGGCGTTCGAACAGTGTCGGTACTCCTGGTTTTGTTGCTAGCCTCACGCCCAAGCCCACTTAGCCCACCAAAACCCACCCAAAAATAATTAAAACATTTAAAATATGTCACAAATTAAAATAATATCCTTCCTAAATTAAATAAATCACATTCCAATCTAAATAATTCACATACCTAAATAAAACAAATCAAATATATCCCTTCCCTAATCAAACACCAATTAAGATATTCACTCTCTAAATTAAACACATCTTTTCCTTTCATAAACCAATCAAGACACTTACTTTTTTTGAGGATTCCCTTCATTACCTAGAAACCCTAGAAGCCATTATAAAAAGAAGCCTAAACCAACCTTTCACACCCTAACTCATCCTCACAAAAAACACAAAAGAAATAAACCTAAGATACACGCCCAAAAAAAAAAGCAAGAAGCAATCAAATAATTTTCTCTTCTACTATACTCCACCATCACGGAAACACTCACGAAATAACCCATCCATTGCTGCATCACGCAGCCCTCCATTCGCCGAAAACACATACCCAAACCATAGCTTAAACCACCGAAAATCACAGCCCAAAACAGTCCATGCAGTGACCGCACAACAACAACCCCAATACCCCCTTAAAGAACGCCAAAACAGTCCCTTAATACAGTGAAAATAGTGGCCAGAAAATACAGCAAAAACAGTAGCAAAACGGAGTAAAAAACAGTAGCAAAATGGAGGAAACGACAGCTCAAAACAGCGAAGCAGCGAAACGAGAGCAGTGATCCAGAAGAGTTACGGAGCATCAACCCTACCGACGGCCGGGTAACGCACTTTCGAGAGATGACCTAAGAGGTTATACCTGAGGGCACCCTTCTTATTTATTCTCATCTTTGTTGTTGTTTATTGGAATTCCTTCTCATGAGAGTCGTTTGTGGATATATGTTGTGGTCCTTGAATGAATGGAATATTTGTTCTTTCTTGTGGTATATCGGATGGAAACCCGGACATAATTTTGTAGCTGAATCTAAATGGACGGTATTGCGGTCTGCACTCGGGATGCAATGCCATGTACCACTTGAGAGATTCACACATTTCGTTTCATCCAACCTTGTATTCGAGCATGATTGGGTTGCTAGTATGTTATTTATTTTTTAAGCATGATTTAGTCGTTAGTATGCTATTATTTTCTGCATGTTACTTATTTATGCATGATGATATAGTGCGCATGGGAAAATCAAATTGGATTAAAGGTCCTCCATTTTGAGGGATAAAAAGCCCAAGGGCTACCTTTGCCACAACGTTTTGCCGCGCCGAACAGAGTATGTTTGATTGAATGTGAGATATGTTTAATCGAGCATACGAGGTCCTATATTATTGTTGTCTTTATTTTATATGCATGGTAATATAATGCGCATGGGCTAACTAGGGTGGATTAAATGTCCTCTATTCGAGGGAAATGCCTAAAGGCTACCTTTACCATGATGTTTTGTCGCGCCTTTTATTATGTCATTTACCCTTTGCATATCATTGCTTTATTTACGCATGCATTGCATTCTTGTGTGCATGGGCTAACTAGGGTGGATTAAAGGTCATCTATTCGAGGGAAATGCCTAAAGGCTACCTTTTCCATGATGTTTTGCCGCGCCGGACGAGGTGCACCCGATTGATGTGAAATGTGTTCCATCGGGCACACGAGGTCCTACATTGTGTATTTGTTTATCCATATATGTGTTTGTGTCATTTCAGATGCCATTTTGGCAATCTCATTCAAACGCGTTTACGAATGCTACACGAACGTATGCATTCTGTCTTATTCCGTTCGAACACGTTTACGACCGCTACACGATCGTATGCATTCTGTCTTATTTCTGTTCGAACGCGCCTCAGAACGCTACTAGAATGCTTGCATTCTGTTTACCGTTCGAACGCGTTTACGAATGTTACTCGAACGCGCATGCATTTTATTGTATCATGCATCAAGTCTCATCCCGTTCGAACGCATTTATGAACGCTATATGAATGCAGACATTCTGTTTATCGTTTGAACGCGTTGTCGAATGCTACTCGAATGCTTGCATATTGTTTACCATTCGAACGTGTTTACGAATGCTACATGAACGCGCACACTCTGGACAGTTTCCTTCATCATGTTTCATGCATATTTGTCCCTTAGTCATTCCCTCCCCCATCATATGCTTAGTTAGCTCTCTTCAATATTTATGCCTTTACCGTTATTGTTTGTTTATATTTTCCGCATATATTCGATATGCTCATGAGATTGTGTGCTCGTTTTTATCTTCAATGCCTTTATAGTTGTTATTAGTTACATTATGCACTTAATTGCCTCTCTTTAATATTCATGCTTGTACAATTATTGTTTATTTGCGTGTCTGTGTTTATCAATATAATGTGTTCATGAAATTATATGCTTGCCGTTATTCCAGTTTACCTTTATGCATGCGAACTCGGATATAGGTCATATGCAAACTTAGATAAGAGCTTCATTTTTTATGCATGTGAACTTAGAAATATAATACTCTTGGAAATATATGTTGCGTAGATCCGATTAAATTATTGCACAAATCATTCCATTACAAGTGGCATAAGTAAGAGACCATTCCGAACCTAACGGTTTGAGGTCTTCCCTTGCGAGGGGTGAGTGCGGCCTTAAATCATTTTCTCGGTTCACACCGGGTGGCGACTCCATTTTTAGTTCTCTGGTTTAGTCCCCCGCGGGCTATTCCGTACTCCCAACTGGGCCGTGAGCCTGGGACAGCGTCATCGATTTGTGTGTCCTACAGTCTGGCGACTTCACTGGGATAGAGAATTGGCCCCGAAAAAAATGTCTTGTAATGTTTGTGATTTGTGCTTTAGTTAACCGTGTCTACCGTGGGTTGAAGGGGTTTAATCAAAGGCATTGTTAAGGCTAGGTGATGGTTTGGTGTCTTCCTTCATTCACTACCTTTCTATAAGGAAAAGCTGTGAAGGCACCTAGGTAATCATTACCCGTAGCTCGTTGTGACAGACTAATTTGGAGGACTTGTTGTTTATTCCTGTCACCAAGGCGATAAGAGCCTAAGAGACTTGGGTATTTAAGAGAGTTTGCTCCACCCTCTCTCTGGGGAATCTACAATGGGAAATCCATTTGACAGTTAGTCACACTATAACTCATTGGCACGTACATTAAGGTATAAAAAAGGTGCGCTCACTTGCTCGCTCGAACCCTTGAGTGGGGAGTCCTAGTTGTGGGCAATCCTTCACCAGTGGGAGCCTTCGTCCGCACTCCTATAAACCCACATGTAGACCATAGTTGTATGACCAATAGAAATTATTTCCTTGTGCTTGTGTTTAGGGACCATCATCATTTGGATTCAGTTGGACTTCTTGTCAGAAATGCGAACTTGTTGGGCCATTTAAACTGGGATGAGTTCATATCTCATGACAATTGAGCTAAAAGTTTCTAAAATGCCGATGGGCCACTCTGTAGAAATTGTTTCTTTATGCTTATGCTTAGGACCATCATCATTTGGACTCAGTTAGACTTCTTGTCAGAAATGCGAACTTGTTGGGCCATTTAAACTGGGATGAGTTCGTATCTTATGAAAATTGGGCTAAAAGTTTCTAAAATGCCGATGGGCCATCCTGTGATTGGGCCCGTTATCATTTGAAGTTATATAGCCATGTTATCGCAAAAGTGTAAACCTGTTGGGCCTTTTCAACTGGGACAAGTTTGCACCTCGCGATAATGTGATTGAATGCTTTAAAATGACAAAATGCCAACTTATATACATCGCACGCATCTCATGCACCTCATGCATACACGCATCATGCTAACCCATTGTGTTCAAAAAGCCATCATAGATTCCCGTTGGGTTGGGGGAGAAGAGAGACTTGTCAAAAGACCATCAGCTAACATGAGTAAGTCAGTCAATGAGGGATCCCGCCTGGATCAATTGGGGACCAAAGTAACTGACATTATTTAGATGTTGCAAGTTTTGACCAATGTTGTGGCCAGTTTGACCGTACCCCGTATATCCAGTAACATGAAGTTTTACAACCAGAATGAAAATGCCATTGGAGGACCTTCAAGGACCAAGCCCACTCCCTCTGAGATCGCCTCTATCAGAAACAGACGATTCTCCAATCTTGGTAGACCTTTGTCAGAGGTATTTGAAGAGCTGAAAAGGCAATGACTTCTAAATCCCTTAGAGCCTAAACCACTTCCAAACCCTGTGCCACGCTACCTCAAGGTGAACCTTTTTTGTCACTTCCACCAGCAACATGGCCATGACACCGATAACTGTACCCGCCTTAGGCATGAAATCCAAGACCTCATAGATTCCCACAAAATAGTCGACCCAGAAAAAGAACAACCCAACATACAGAGAAACCCCCTACCTAACTATCACTCTGTATCACCGCCTACCTACAAGATTAAATCCGGCTTACCTGACAGCACTGTCTTCCAAATTCACCACCACCAAGCTTCCCGCATGAGGATATGGGGCAACAAATGTAAAGATGAGATAGAGCAGAAATGGGAAAGTAAATGGGACAAAGAATTACAGGAGTTAGATGATCTGATGTCCGGAAAAAAAAAAGACGGAAGAAGACAAAGTTGCAAATTATGGCGATGTTTGTTTTCCTGATCTCATTCAATTGTGATGTCACATCCATTAATCATAAGACATTGATTTTGTCTACTTGTTCGAACCTTTTTCTTAATAAAGACGTTCATTTCATTTACTTGCCCGAGTCTCTACCTTTCAAGAAGAACAAGATAGTCATTCAGGAGTTGGCTTCTCAATACGTGAGTTTGAAGGGAGAACTATACAAAAGACAAGCAAATGGCATTCAGCTAAAGTGTTTAAGAAAAGAAGAAGCTCGAAAAGCAATGGAACCAGTACCACCAGTGGAAGTTGAGATACAGTCCATGCGGGTATTAGTAGAAGCAGAGTTATCAGATCAAGAATGGATCGCGAAGAGATTTGAATAGTTAACACTGCTGGATGAGAAGAGAATGAAGTCCTTACATCACATGCAGATATATCAGAAGAGACTAGCCCGAGCATTCAACAAGAAGGTGCGTCCTACTAAGATTAGAAAATATGATTTAGTACTTAAGCAGTCGAGGCCGTTGATGACAGACCCAAGAGGAAAGTTCAGACCTAACTGGGAAGGACCTTACATGGTACAGAAAGTAATGGGAAATGGGGCAGTGAGACTGTCAGATTTGGAAGGGAACGAGTTCACCGAGCCGATCAACGTGGACAGATTGAAATAGTACTTCGCTTGAGAAAGATAAGACCTAACCCAATGGGATAAGGAATTCATGCATGCATACACATAACGTATCTGCATTCTTTTTTGTGTTTTGTTTTGTTTTGTATTCACAGGTTTCAAAGAAGAAAAGAAGAAAGCGGCAAATGCAAGCCAACCAGAAGCAACAACGCATCAGTATTAGTTTGGGGGCGAGGCCCACATCAGCATCAGTTTTGGGGATGAGTATCAGGTTCGTGACCCACAACATCAGCAGTTTTGAGGATGCGTCCCAGGGTCGTGACCCACATCAGCATCAATTTTGGGAAATAGTCCAGGGGCGAGGCCCACATCAGCAGCAGTTTTGGGGATGAGTCTCAGGGTCGTGACCCACATCATCAGCAGTTTTGGGGCTCCGTCCCAGGGTCGTGACCCACATCAGCATCAGTTTTGGGAATGAGTCCCGAGGGCGAGGCCCACATCAGCATCAATTTTGGGGATGAGTCCCAGGGTCGTGACCCACATCATCAGTAGTTTTGGGGATGAGTCATAGGGTCGTGACCCACAACATCAGCAGTTTTGGGGATGCGTCCCAGGGTCGTGACCCACATCATCAGCAGTTTTGGGGATGCGTCCCAGGGTCGTGTCCCACATTGTCAACGTTATCGGGATAAGTCCCCCGTTGTCGGTTGCGGTTATCGGGATGCGTCACAGGGTAGTTGCCCCCTACATCATCAGTTTTGGGGATGCGTCCCAGGGTCGTGACCCACATTGTCATCGGTATTGGGATGCGTCCTAGGGTCATGAACCCCGTTGTCAGTTGCAGTTATTGGGATACGTCCTAGGATCCAGGTCCACTGCGTCATCAACTCAGCTCGAAGCAGTAGGCAAGTCAGGTGGCAGTTGGCGAGCCAGGTAAGTAAAAATGCGTTGCACAACTTTGATAGGATTGTCATTGTCACACACTGCACAAGTCCCATCAAAGTGGGGGCGACTGTAGGCACTCCATTTTTGCATATAAGTCCCGATGATGATTCTCGTACATAGGCACTACTCTTTAGGTTGCGGAAGTCACGGGAAACGAATGTCGGAAGGGGAAATTCAGAATAAGTATGTCATCAGATTCAATTCACATGTTCACTGCTTCGTTCGTGCTACGTTCGTGAACACGTTTGAACTTCAAGCAGATTGTGGGCGTTCCTGTAGCGTTCAAATAGGCATTCGAACAGTGTCAGTACGTCTGGTTTTGTTGCTAGCCTCACGCCCAAGCCCAATTAGCCCACCAAAACCCACCCAAAAATAATTAAAACATTTAAAACATGTCACAAATTAAAATAATATCCTTCCTAAATTAAATAAATCACATTCCAATCTAAATAATTCACATACCTAAATAAAACAAATCAAATATATCCCTTCCTTAATCAAACACCAATTAAGATATTCACTCTCTAAATTAAACACATCTTTTCCTTTCATAAACCAATCAAGACACTTACTTTTTTTGAGGATTCCCTTCATTACCTAGAAACCCTAGAAACCATTATAAAAAGAAGCCTAAACCAAACTTTCACACCCTAGCTCATCCTCACAAAAAAACAAAAGAAATAAACCTAAGATACACGCCGAAAGAAAAAAAGCAAGAAGCAATCAAATAATTTTCTCTTCTACTATACTCCACCATCACGGAAACACTCACGAAATAACCCATCCATTGCTGCATCACGCAGCCCTCCATTCGCCGAAAACACATACCCAAACCATAGCTTAAACCACCGAAAATCACAGCCCAAAACAGTCCCTGCAGTGAGTGCACAACAGCAGCCCCAATACCCCCTTAAAGAACGCCAGAACAGTCCCTTAATACAGTGAAAATAGTGACCAGAAAATACAGCAAAAATAGCAGCAAAATGGAGTAAAAAATAGCAGCAAAACGGAGGAAACGACAGCTCAAAACAGCGAAGCAGCGAAACAAGAGCAGTGAACCAGTGAGCCGGAAGAGTTACGGAGCATCAACCCTTCCGACGGTCGTGTAACGCACTTTCAAGAGATGACCTAAGAGGTTAGACCTGAGGGCACCCTTCTTATTTATTCTCATCTTTGTTGTTGTTTATTGGAATTCCTTCGCATGAGAGTCTTTTGTTGATATATGTTGTGGTCCCTGAATGAATGGAATATGTGTTCTTTCTTGTGGTATATCGGATGGAAACCCGGACGTAAATTTCGTAGCCAAATCCGAATGGACGGTATTGCGGTTTTCACTCGGGATACAATGCCACATACCACTTGAGAGATTCACACATTTCGTTTCATCCAACCTTGTATTCGAGCATGATTGGGTTGCTAGTATGTTATTTATTTTTTAAGCATGATTTAGTCGTTAGTATGCTATTATTTTCTGCATGTTACTTATTTATGCATGATGATATAGTGCGCATGGGCAAATCAAGTTCGATTAAAGGTCCTCCATTTTGAGGGATAAAAAGACCAAGGGCTACCTTTGCCACGACGTTTTGCCATGCCGGACGGAGTATGTTTGATTGAATGTGAGATATGTTTAATCGAGCATACGAGGTCCTAAATTATTGTTGTCTTTATTTTATATGCATTGTAATATAATGCGCATGGGCTAACTAGGGTGGATTAAAGGTCCTCTATTCGAGGGAAATGCCTGAAGGATACCTTTACCACGATGTTTTGCTGCGCTTTTTATTATGTCATTTACCCTTTGCATATCATTGCTTTATTTACGTATGCATTGCATTCTTGTGCGCATGGGCTAACTAGGGTGGATTAAAGGTCCTCTATTTGAGGGAAATGCCTAAAGGCTACCTTTTCCATGATGTTTTGCCGCGCCAAACGAGGTGCACCCGATTGAATGTGAAATGTGTTCCATCGGGCACACGAGGTCCTACATTGTGTATTTGTTGATCCATATATGTATTTGTGTCATTTCAGATGCCATTTTGGCAATCTCATTCGAACGCATTGACGAACGCTACATGAACGTATGCATTCTGTCTTATTCCGTTCGAACGTGCCTCAAAACGCTACTCGAACGCTTGCATTATGTTTACCGTTCGAACGCGTTTACGAATGTTACTCGAACGTGCATGCATTTTATTATATCATGCATCAGGTCTCATCCCATTCTAACGCATTTACGAATGCTATACGAACACGGACACTCTGTTTATCGTTCGAACACATTATCGAATGTTACTCAAACGCTTGCATACTGTTTACCGTTCGAACGCGTTTATGAACGCTACATGAACGCGCGCACACTGGACAGTTTCCTTCATCATATTTCATACATGTTTGTTCCCTTAGTCATTCCATCCCCCATCATATGCTTAGTTAGCTCTCTTCAATATTTATGCCTTTAACGTTATTGTTTGTTTATATTTTCCGCATATATTTGATATGCTCATGGGATTGTGTGCTTGTTTTTATCATCAATGACTTTATAGTTGTTATTAGTTACATTATGCACTTAATTGCCTCTCTTTATAGTTGTTATTAGTTATATTTAATATGCATGCCTCTCTTTAATTGCCTCTCTTTAATATGCATGCTTGTATTATCGAGATTGGACATCGATAAATACGTAAAAGACTAGTATTACACTTGTGCGCGTTGTGAGGGCACAAGGACATAGTTCTCATATATTTGGGTATAGGATACTCATGCAAGTGTAATATTGAGGTTGTGTTTTACCGATGGTACGGGAAACAGCTTCGCTCTGGATAAGACCCCCTTCGGAATTCCATTGGTAGTATGACTATGTGTCTATGGAAGTCCGAAATCAGGGTAGGTGTATTTGGTCTTAACCTGAGACTTGCACCGCTAATACATACGACAATCAATATACTTTGGTTGAGGTCGTCCAGGGCTTTAACCGGTTTCTGTGTACGCTGATTCTGGGTATATCGAGAATCGTAGTGTGTTGGTTGTGATGTCAAGACGGAAGTGTCACTCTAGTCATATGGAGATGATGGTCACGTAGGATACGGATTGGTTCTCTTAAATGATACGCAGCTATCGGGATATTATGACTAGGTCATGTATATCCGATTATAGAGACTAGTTACCAGACATCCGACATGTGCTTCATACGGGGCAGACACAATTCCAGCCCCAGGCCTAGCATATGATCATCCGATACTCAACAGAAATACGCAATACTACGGTATACTACGCTTGATATAGATCATTTTATTCATGTAAGGATATTTCCTGAGAATTGGGTAGGCATGGCGCTTTGCTAGAGGCCAACCTTGTCTTGTAAATCGGTATAAACGTCGTACTTGGTACGTACGTGTTCGGATAGTCCGACGACCGAATTTACTGCCAACATATCCGGGGATCTCATGGGTCCCTTCCCAAAGATTCACCGATGACGTATAACTCGCACTCTAAATTAATCTGGGATTAATTAGATGAGAGAGAAAATTAATTTGGGATTAATTGCGGAGATATTTTATCTGGGACAAAATATCAATAAAGAGAGATAACGATTAATTTGGAATTAATCGTAAATTAATATATTGATATATTAAACGAAATTAGATTTCGACGCGGAATTGAAATTAGATTTTAATTCGGGCGAACGAATTAATTTAGAATTAATTCGTTAGCGACGTAAATAGTGATTTCGCTAGGCGTAATCATTTAATTACGACACAACGGAAAATTCGTTAATTTGGAATTAGCGAACCCGAGCCCGAGATTATTTGCGAGCGCATTCGTATTTCAAATTCGAGTGCGGAACGCAAGTCAAATCAAGTGTCAAATCGCTAGTCACTTCAAACGTCAAATCACTTGTCACTTTGAGTGATGTGACTTGACAACTTGATTGATAGATGTGACTTGATGGGAGTTGTTGAAAAGCTTTTTGAAAGCTTGAAAGACATTTATTATAATTTTAATAGGTGTTTGACTTTTGATTTTTGGTATTAGATACACAAAATCAAAACAACAACCTCACTTCTTCTCTCCTACACTCACGCCCAAACGGGCATTTTCTCTCCTCTGGTTTGCTCACTGCCGAGCAGTGAAGGGAAGCACAATAGTGTGATTTTGTGGCAAAATCACAAGTGCTAGCACACTTACGAGACATGCGAAGGTGATAGGGAATTCCACCCATGAGCCGGGAACCATTCGACGAAGCTTGGAGCTTGACGAAGGACCAAAAACGAAGCCAAACCAGTGAGCTTGGACTGCACACTGCCGAACCAGTGAAGGAGAACAGCAGTTCATTTTTGTTGCCTCGTTTGCCTCTGCGTCGCTCAACCGATCGATGTGAGTATTCCGCGACTTCGTCGATGTATTCTCACTTCATTTTCATGCTTGTTTATGATCTTGGGACCTTAGAATTTTCCATCAATGGTATCAGAGCTAAAGGTTGAGCATGAAATTAGTTAGGGTTAAAAATCTGGGTAAAATTGTATTTGAGCATGTTTAATGAAATTGGATGAATTAGTACGCTTAGATATGTTTTAATTTGATATTGATTGGATCAATTTGATCAAATTGGTTTGGAACAAATTTGCCCCAAAAATTTGGCATGGCCGAATTTGATGCCCTATTTTAATGTCTTGGGATTTTGATTTTTGATTCATTGGATGAGTTAGAAATGTGTTGGGAATATTGATTTGTGTTGAATTGAATTTAATTGGATTGAATTGATTGGACAAAATAATTTCCCCTTGGCCGAGACATGATGAGCATGTAATGGGTTTGATTTTAATCAATTTGTGTTGGACACTAATTGATGTAGATGAGCATTATTAATTAGCCTAATTTGTGTTTTGGAAATAATGATTTGGGTGATTAATTATGTTAATGCTCTTGGGTAATTAATGTGAAATTGGAATTTTTTGTGTTTAATTAATTGGCCTTAAAATTG
Organism: Zanthoxylum bungeanum; assembly: GCA_019454045.1. Taxonomy (NCBI): domain Eukaryota; kingdom Viridiplantae; phylum Streptophyta; class Magnoliopsida; order Sapindales; family Rutaceae; genus Zanthoxylum; species Zanthoxylum bungeanum. The sequence continues at coordinate 22,711 of SKCR01027494.1, read as the reverse complement.
GATTTGGGCTTTTGTGTTGTAATTGGGCTTGTTGGGCTTTGTTGTACAAAGTTGGGTTTAGGCAAAATTGGTTTTATCCAATTAGGCCCAAAACCGCTTCCATAAAGCCCAAATGCGACTTAATGGACTCTTAAAGTTTAATTGGGCCTAATGGGCCAAGATTGATTTCTAGGCTTATGGGGTAACTCCCGGATTGGATTTTGGTTATCGGTTTGACCCTAGTTGACCAAAAGTCCACGCCTTAAGAAATTAATTAAAATCCCATTGGACTTTAATTAAATTGACGTTGGACGTTAATCGAGCTTTGGGACCCGTAACGATTAAATTGGGAATTTAAATCGTAAAAAGTTCATTATTAAAGTGTAGTATTTAATTTGGAAATTAAATAGTGAATTAGAATTGAATGCATATTAAATTGGATTTAATGATGTAGTTTAATTTAATTCGTGAATTCGTACTTTGAGTACTTATTCGCAAAAACGAGTTTGACTCGAGCAAAATCAAATCGTTGTTTGAACATTGGATGGTCACTAATTATCAGATTAATTAATTTGATTAGATTGATTGATAACATGCTTGTGTGAATACATGGTTGCGATGCATGAATAATGTATGAATAATGTATATCGGATGGATATTAGATGGGTGGGACAATTTTTGCAATTGTTGTAATAAATTCGATTTATTAATTGGACCTGCGTGTCCAGCCTTATTACCTCTCATTTCTTTGTATTCTCTTCTCACCTATTCCCCTCAATGAAAATGAGGTTTCTTTAGAAGTGTAGTGTAACGGGTAGAAGTGATACTTGTGCTAGCGGGAGAGAGAAAGAGAGAGATTTGATCTAGGATCATTGTGTAAAGTATCCATCCGCATATCATTATTATTATTTTCATATGCGCTTATTATGTGTTTAGAATGCATGTTTAAGGGTGTATGATGATGAGACCTTAACAAAGATAATAAATTGGTTGCCAATTTGCACGCGAAAAACCCTCGCTAAATATTAAGCGTCTTTCCTTCCATTGAGTGATTCTCACTCAAGATCCGAGACTGGCATTGGCTTGTTGGCCAAAGTCAAGGCCTTTGTCCGTCGAGGATGTGTTTGAATCACGAAGGCTTTGTTCCATATCAGTGTCTTGTCCAAGTTGTGGTTTGTTGGCCAAAGTCAATACCACTTCTTGTCCATCGACATTGATTACGAAGCTTTCCATGGTCAATGGGTCGCGCTTAACTGGGATCACTGAGTTTGTTGTGCCAAAGCCAAGGCTTAGTTGATTCAGAGGAAAAAGGTTAGGTAATACATTGGATGTATTGGCATATATAAGATATATGTTTCGGACTTGGATGTCCCCCTACCGGATCTAGGAATTGGATTGGATCCTATCGATCTTAGAGATCTACCTAGTTAATTATCATACAATTTGTTGGCCAAAGTCAAGATTGTGTGATATTGAACGAGATCCTAGCCCACTAGGAAACACGGTTTCCCGAGTACTCGACAGAGGGTTAGAGGCTCGCCGAAAAATAGTGGGAGGCAAGAATTGAATTTGCAATATTTGTTTAATTACTTGCCATACGCGCTCAAACAAATATCATTCGTCGTTATAAATTAAATATTAGTTGGACTAATATTTAAATTGTTGTTTTAATAAAATAGTTGGACTGTATTATAGTTGATTATATAATTGGATTATAGTAATCAATATATTTGGATTAATTAATTTCAATCAATAGTTGATTTTATAGTTGTACTATAGAAATCAATATAATTGAGGTTAATTAATTTAAATTATATTTGATTGTATAGTTGGACTATAATAATCAATATAATAAATAGTACCACAAATCGTTGATTAAATAGTTGGACTATTAGAATCAAGATAAATTGAAGATTAACATTTGAAACATAATCCTAGGGAAAATGTATTTAAATGGTTTAATTTTCAAATTGGGAATAATATTTCTGGATGGTCCTTGAAATTATAAGTTACTTTATTTGATAAAATAACGTATTAAGCCTAAGCCCGGAGTTAAGCAAACAGTAGAGCATAATCTTTGGAAGATCATGTGATGATAACTTAAGTGCTTAATCCATTAAGGTTGTCGTAGTAGACTCCTTAATTTCTGAATCAGAACTAAGGATTAGATCCTTAAAGTATGATAATAGAAATTGAAGGATCTTCATAAATCTATATTTAGATTTTAGAAGTACACTACAAGAAAAAAGGCTTTTACTGATACTAAATTAGTGTCAGTAAAGGGTTTTACTGACACTATATAAATGTGTCAGTGTTGCCGCAGCCAGAAATCACTGACACTAGTTTCTAGTGTCAGTGATTCTTAGTGTCAGTAAACGTTAATACTGTAGTATCAGAAAATTATTGACACTATGGTATCAGTAATCTCTCACACTATTTTAGTGTCAGTAATTATTGACACTATATCATCAGTATTTAGTGATACTATAGTGTCAGTAAATTTTGTTACTGCAGTATCAGTATATCGCATATATTTGATTTTTAGTGTCAGTAATTATTGTTACTATAGTATCAATATCCGTCAATATCTTTTAAAATTTAAAAATCGTATTATTTCACAATTATATTTCTTATTTTTTGTAATTAAATTAATCATAAAATATATATATATATATATATACCAACTCAATGAAATAAAAAACTAAAAAATTACATTTATATAAAATTCGCAATATAATAGATTAATCGTATTAATCAATTCAACAGTATCACATGATGAATACAAAAACTCCATAGACAATCTTTAAATTACATATATATATTTCAAAAACTACTCTTAAAGTCCCATCAAAATGTCATGCCCCCACCAAAATTCATGATACTTGTTGAGAAGCCTGCAACAATCCCCCAACAATAATATCTGGCACAAAATCTGAAATTATAAACCAAATGTTAAGAATTAGATGGACTTCCAAAAGTATCAATCAGAACATGGCAAAACTTCATCAGGTAAAAAACTATCTCCAAGTTCATGTCTGACATAGAGAACATCGAGACACTGTTAATAGAATATTTTACATCGTGATTGTTTTAACTTTCAAGTCTCAAAGCAATCTTACCACTAGCAAAACTCACAAATAAAACAAATTAACCCACCAAATTAAACCCATCAGGGCATAAAACTGAAATAAAAGATATGATTCATATTGTTTTCACTGAAGTAAAAAATCTGGGGAAAAAATTCTAAGCTAAAAGTAGAAACAAGAATGTATTAATTTACAGAAAAGAGAAATACCATACTACTTCATTAACTCAACGAACAATAGCTATGTTGTCCTTGTCATTTGTATTCTGCAAGAATAGAAGATTTCCCAATATGTCATGAATTAAAGTGAAAAAATAGGAAGTAATAATCACCTCTGTAAAACATGTCCTTGTAATTACCTCTTCATTATACTGTGTGATTATATGTGCAACATATATTGCCCAATCATCACGGAGTTGCGTTATATATTCCAGAGTGTACTCATTAATCCCCTTGAACTTTAAAATATTTATAAGTTAGAATTTTAAACAGTAAGATATCTTAATTGAAAAGATATCTTAATTGACTAGTGATAAAACTTAACTATTGTTAACTTACATTGTCTTTTAGAATGTTCACATTTGTTACAATTTGCTGCATGTATTTCATCACATAATAACCGCATTCAAAACTTCCAGGCTGCATTGGACACTATAAAAAAGAATTATCATATCAATATTAGTTCATTTAGACATATTCTAAATATTCTCATTGTTGCATATCACAAAATATATATATATATCATAACTTTGTACCTTCACAGATACCCAAGTCACACTACCGCTCTTATTATTAGAATGTAAAGATTGATACACTCTAATTCCCCTATAAAAAATTATAATTGGATATCATATAAATAATGCAACAATAAACCCAATGTTAAAATAAAGAGAAAACAACTATAACTTAACTGATTAAAAATTTGCATCAACTCATCAGTAGGATTATTCCCCTTAGGATCCAGATAATATATCGTGCGTCGTACTATGTCAATTGCAAGAAGCACCCAGTGAAAGCTAAATAAGAAAGAAAGGGTAATAAAAATCTGGATTACATAACTTGAAATTGAATACTAAAAAAATTAAAAAATTATTACCTTGGGTTGTATGGGATCAATATGATTTGCCCCAACTCTATCATACCTAACAGTTTTGAAATGTATTGAGGTCCTTCTTTCAAAGCAACCTTGATGGACGTATCATCTCAAAATTTCCAAACTGAACTGGTTTGGCAGTTTCAATTTTATCCATCTCATCGTATAAGTGCCTAAGACAAGATAAACATAAAAAAAAGTAAATATTTATAAAACATTTAGAACAAATGAAGAAAGAGGTAAAAGAAAACATACTTGATCCATATGTTAATAGCACAGTTTGAGACCTCCTTAAAATCCATGATTTCTTCGCAAATTGCTTTGTCTAAGTATGACTTCCAAGTAATACCAAAAATTGGTATGTCATAATCAATCTTTATCAAATTCGGAAAACAGCTCTTAACAAGCATAAAAAACATTTGCATGTATGGACTCTTATCTTGTTTTCTTGTTTGTGCAGCTGCCCTCGTGTTCTTTTTAAGAACCAGCTTTCTTGCAATTTGTTTTTTCACAACTACTTCATTTTTTGGTTCCTTTACTGCAGGAGTTAACCTCGGAGATCTTCTTGGAGTCAATTTAGGTTTCGTTGGAGTTATTCTTGAAGTTGCTTCAATGTTTTGTTCTTTTTGATCATCATTTGGCACACCAACTTTAATAGGATCCTCCAATATTTTGCTCTTCACAGACTTTGGTGAAGTTTTCCCACAACTAACTGAACATGTAGGATTAATTCATTATTAGTATTTAATAATACATATATATGAAGATATTAAAAAAGACGCCAAATGTATTAACCTTTCTTTTTCCAAGTATGCTCGGGGAACGTTCAAGCTCTAAGCAAGCGCCACTTGAAGATTTTGCCTTGGGAAAGTTAGAACTACCTACTTCAGTGTTGCTGTAGGCGTTCAGCCTTGCATTCATATACTCAAGTTGCGCTGTCATAAATTGAAAGCTCTCCTGATACTTCTTCCTTTCCATTGCAAACTCTGAAGATTCAGGAATTTGAAAGTACATGGATGGAGTGATAAATTGACCTATTCCTTGCACTCTAGATCCATTAGGTTGCTTCTGAATAGCCTCAGTCAAAATATCTTTCGGGCCTTGAGAATGAAAAGAACCTTCTTCAACTTGGCTCTTAAGATCACTCTAAAAAACAGAAAAATACAAGTAAGAAATTAAACATGCTTTTATATCAGCTATTAAGAGTTATGGTTCATTTACTATTTTCATCTCTATCGCAGCCACTGCAGGTTGTAGATTGCCATCCTTATCTTTTCTTGCCATTATCCAAGCATCACTCCGATCAATTTCATTTTTGGATGTTCCAGTTTTCAATTTCTGTGCCAGGTTGTAAATCAGTTATGATTCCAGAAAATAATAAATAATAATGTAAAATAAAATACATACATGTCTATATAACATGCCACTGTATCCCGTGCTTCCCAAGTGATGATTGTAGGTATTTTTCGCCCTCTTCTCTTTGGCTTGTTGACATTTTACCTACACAAAGATAAAATATTTTAATAAATACTTAATCATATACACACAATCAACTTTAAACGCACCTGAAATTCTGCTGAAAAAACTTTATTTACAAACAACTTCCAATCGCCATCTTTTATGCTTGGATACTCAATTGGAGGTGACCTAAGTGATTTCATGTCATTCTTGTTAGGTATGATAAATTCATTTGCCAACTCACTCCTGAAGTTCCTTAAAGAAACTCCCATCAACTTTAGCACTTGTCCTTTCATCTTTAAACTCAAAGCAAATTTTTTCTATACACAAATAAGAAAATATTAGCACTATAAATATTTAACAATATAGTTGTCATTGTAATGAAATTATAAAATTTCAAATCCTTATCTACTGGAATTCTCCCACATCATCATCATCATTCAAATTACAAAGTGGAAGTTTGTTGGATAATGGTGCATATACATCAATGTCATCACAACCATCTCCACTGGAATAATAGCTAACTTTTTCTTTCACTGAACAGACAATTGATTTTCTATTATCAATCTGGTCTTTAACATAAAATACTTGCTTTGCATGACCAGCAAGAATAAAGCAATCAGATTTATAGCCTATCCGATTCAAGTCAACTACAGTAAACCCTAAATCATCAATATTAACCCCTCTATCGTCCACCCATGAACACTTGAAAACTGTTTTCTTAAACATCAAATAATCAAGTTGCCAAATTTCATCAATGATCCCATAAAATTTCATGTTCCCAGAATGAGGATGTTTATCTTTTGAGCTTGAAATTTGCAAAGTATTAGCAACAACCATAACACCACTATTTTGTGTTTCACGGTTGTTGTCCCGATCCTTCGTCGTAAAACTTGAACCATTAATCTGGTAGCTGGGATATGTTACCACACTTGGTCGCAGTTTACTTGTCAACGACCATATTGTATCATCAATTGGCACATTATTTGCCTTATCTTCTCCTACCTATTGTTTGAAATCACAAAAGAACAATAATTACTTTAATACGAACAATTTATGAGTAAAATTATATAAACATGTGTTTACCACTACAAACCTTATTTTCAACCCAATCACAAAATGTGCGAGTATGTTCAGCTTGCAACCACAAAGGTTTCTTTGACTGACGGGGGTATTTTAATTGCAAATATCGAATATGCTCCCTATAGTGACACCAAATGTTATACAAATATTAATAAACAAATAACTTATAAATTAAAAAAAATTAGACACAAACATACCCTATTAATGATTGGATTTCAGGGGTATTCATTAGAACACAAAGGTATGCTTGCCTCAACATATGGGCATCTACTTCCTTTATGTGTGCATATCCTAATGGCCTTTCGATTGTAAAATCAATAAGACAACCAGTTGGTAGTCCAATGGAATCACAATTTGCAAAGTAATCAGCACAAAATTCAAGTGCTTCTTCAGCAACATAACTTTCAGCAATACATCCTTCAGGGTGGTTGCGGTTACGAACATAACCTTTAAGTCTTTTCATATCTCTCTCAAAAGGGTACATCCAAAGAAGAAAAATTGGCCCACATAACCTAACTTGTTCAACTAGATGGACAGTCAAATGGATCATGATGTCAAAGAAATTGGGTAGGAAGTACTGTTCAAGTAAGCACAGGGTGATAACAAGTTCCTTTTGCAATAGGTGAAGACTATCAGGATTTATTACCGTAGAGCACAATGAATTGAAAAAAAAACACAACCTGATTATGGCATTTCTAATATTTTTTGGCAAACAATTTCGAATTGCCAAAGGGAGTAGTTGTTGCATCAAAGTATGACAATCATGAGACTTGAGTCCTTGAAGCCGACAATCATCCATTGAAACAAGATTACGAAAGTTGGAAGAGTACCCATTTGGAACTTTGATACCTTGCAAGGTTTCACAAAACATTTTCTTCTCTTTTTTACTCAAAGTGTATGGTGCTGGAGGTAGGACATTGCTATTTGTGTCAGGCACTAGTTTTTCCCTAACCTTGAGGTGATCAAGATCTTTTCTAGCATTAATCCCATCATTTGTCTTGCCTGCTGGATGAAGTATTGTACCATAGATGTTTTCACACACATTTTTTTCAATGTGCATCACATCTACATTCCACAAGGTTTTTAAATTGAAAATTTCTTTTTTATATGCATCATACACATCAACACCTACATTCCACAAGGTTTTTAAATCCTCGATTAAAGGTTGTAGGTACACATCTATATCATTTCCAGGCTGCTTGGGGCCAGATATCAAAAGAGACAACATCATAAACTTTCTCTTCATACACAACCATGGAGGGAGATTGTATGTTATCAAAGTAACGGGCCAACAGCTATAAGTGGTGCTTTGATTGCTATACGGATTAACCCCATCACTTGAGAGAGCTAAACGAAGATTTCTAGGATCTTGGGAAAATTCAGGCCACTTATTGTCAATTAATTTCCATGCCGGTGAATCTGCAGGGTGGCGAAGATTGCCGTCTTCAATTCTCTTATTTGCATGCCAAATCAAGTTTTCAGCTGTCTGTGGTGAATGAAACATTCTTTTGAACCTAGGAATAATTGGAAAATACCATAACACCTTCCCAGGAACCCATTTTCTCAATTGTTTGGAACCATCATTTTTTCTTTTCCACCTAGATTGTCCACAAATTGGGCATTCAATAAGATTTGCAAACTTATTCCTGTAAAGAATGCAATCATTTGGACATGCATGTATTTTATCATAATCTAAGCCCAACACTTTCATTGTTTTTTTTTGCCTCATACATAGACTTGGGTAGATTATTATTTTTTGGTAATATATCAGCAAGAGCTTCTAACAAAGCTGAAAATCCTTTATCAGACCACCCATAATTCCCTTTGACATTATACAGTCTCATTAAACCCGATAACTTTGAATGTTTAGAACCTAGATATAATGGATTTTCAGCATCTTCAAGCATATCTGTGAAAGAGCTATGATCTTTATCACATTGCTCATACGCATCTTGAACCATATCAACTACATCACTATAGTCATGACATCTGAAACGTTGACTTTGTGGAAGGTCTTGGCAATTTTCAGAAGGAGATACAGGTTTAGATTCACCATGCCAAGCCAAACTAAATACGTTTGGAGAAAGCCTTTCTGAAACAAATGAAGCTTCACCTCTTTAGGAGTATGAAACTCCATATTGCAACAACGGGCGCAAGGACATCTAATTAACATTCGATTTTCAGAATTAAGAATTGCAAACTCCAAGAATTCATCAACTCCAACACGATATTCACTGGAAAGTCTATCACAATATATCCATTTTTTGTCCATTTTACGTACCTAACCTGTTCATAATATGTACCTTGTCGATGTAAGTTTATAAAATTTTCATAATTAGTTTCAACGGTTTAAAGAAAACATACATTAGAGTAAAATAACGAAGAACATTGGCTTGAATACATTAGGTTAAAACAATGAGCAAACAGTTTATTATATCTTTAGTGCTTAGATTCATAAGTTGTTGGTTTTTTTTTTCAGTTTATAAGTTTGAATGCCATGTGGCCATGCACAATCCCAGTAACGTACTAGATAGAAACAAAAGGGAAACAATCACCCAAAAACCGGCATGCTAAGTCAAAGATAAGCCGAAGCATAACAATACATAACATTAAACTTCAACACATAAACTATCAAAATAGGCATCACACATAGGAAATCACTAAAGAACTGTACAAGCCCTTCAATTACCTCCATAAGATGCACTAACTTAATATAGAAAATCATAAAATTTTGTGTACCTTTCCACTTTGAGGACTGCCCGAGCACTTGGTGGTATTATAACTTTTTGAAGCGTGCTTTAAACAATGATCCTGTGAAACTTCTTTTGTTAGAAATCTACTTTTTACATTTTGATAATATTACCAACAGCTCTATATGTCAGTTCGAAATCTACATAAATTCTAGTAAAACCAGACATGAAACTCTGACCATCAAAATTTGGCCATGATGAGAAGCTCGCAAACCGTTATGCTGGATTTGGAAGAACAGAATACTTTGTAAATCAGTAAGGTTGTAAAATATTAAACATTAAACATTAAACAATCACCTTATCACAGCAAGTGAGCAGCTGAATTAGATTATAAACCCCACCAAAATTCTTGTCCAGAAAGCTCTGCAGATGGGTTATGCAATTAAGTAATATCAAACTCCCTAACCTAGTGTCAGTAAAGGCCTTTTTTCTTGTAGTGCAGGGGGCTGTATTGTCATGAATATGGAGCTGAAATAAGGGGCAGTGGATGATTTGGGCTTGCGGCAAGGTAAAGGCAGTGTAGAGAAGGTTTGATGAAGGCAATGTGTGCAGTGTGGATAGGAGAGTGAGCCGTGTGTGATGGTGGTTTGGTGAGAGTGTGTAAGTGCCGTGTGTATCTTACTTTGGCGTGAATCAATTTATTGCTTACGTGATGGGCTGCATGTATGTGTGGCTTAAGGTTGAGTGTTTGGCTCAGTGAGATCTTGTTTTATTCAGTTAGTATGTGTGTGTTGTTGATTTTTGGTCAGGCCATGAGTGGGTTGAGAGAGCGCAACAGAGAATCCAAGATCCAAGAGAGATTTAGGGTTCTTTGATATGTGTTACCTTCAATATGGTGAATCGCCGTGTGTGGATCTTGTGAGCAGTGTGCGCTGGAGGCGTGATTAGGGTTCTTTCATTGTTTGCCGAGAGGGAGAGTGTCTCCTAGGGTTTGTGTCTGCGTTTGTTTGAGTGTTCCTCTGCCGTGCAGGAGCTTCGAAAGTGTTGATGCCATATGTGAGTGAGAGTCAAGAAGCAGGTGTCGTGGCTGTGAGGGTGAGGTCTGTTTAAGGGTAGGAAGTGGGCTGGTTCGTGACTGATTTGATGAAGGGGCAGTGCAAATGTGGCGTGAAGATGAATTATTGGCGATGAAGAGGGTTGCTTTGGGCGTTGGAAAGCTGTGAGGCTGCTTGTTTTTGACCCGACAAATACATATATATTTTTATAAACCGCGGTTTAAGGAACAAAAGTCACGATTTGGCCCAGTGGTAAAGCCTTACAATAAAAAAAAATTTATATCAATGGTTACAATTTCGAGTCCCAGCAGACTTAAGGAAATAATTTTTTTTTTAATTTTTTTACTGATACTAAGGTATCATTAATTACTGACACTAAATTTACTAATACTCTAGTGTCAGTAATATATGCGAAAAATGTCACTTCCGCGAGGTGTTGGTTCGACTCCAGACGACTACGCGTTTTTTTTTTTTTTTTTATTTCTTACTGATACTATTGTAATAGTAATTACTGACACTAAAATCGCTGATACCATAGTGTCAGTAATTATTGATATTTAAGTGAAAAACACGGAAATAGGCCCATTTACACGTCGTTTCTGACACTTTTAGCCTAGTGTCACTAACCTTAGTGTCAGTAAAGGCCTTTTTTCTTGTAGTGGTACTAAATTGCAATATATAACTCTTGGAGGGTAAATGACTATTCTCAATGAGATAAAGTCAAAGTTTGCAATTAGGCAAGTAGCGCAAGGCGCACCATACTTCGATATTCTAGAAACCCGAGGCTTGGCCAAAGGCTTCTGGAATATGGAAAAGGGTAAAGGCAAAATCATTATATTCTTCTGGGAAGAAAAAGGACATATCCCAAAATGTCTGCCTAAAATGTAGCAAACAGGATCGCGGAAGCGTGACTGCCGTTTGGACAAAGCAGACATGAAGGAATTGAAGAACGAGCAAGGCTCTGACTTCAAATATGTTTGTCAACATTATGTTCATTACTAGTATTAAAATTAGATTTTAAATACTTAGTGTGGTACATAAAATATATGCTGTTGTTCAGAATCTGCTATTAGCAGGATTAGGAAACTGTTATAATATAACTAGTTTGACTAGATACATTATCTTCATATCAGTGTTTAACCCGCTGCGGGTGAACCTTTATATTCTAGAACAATAAAGTGTTTTATTATATAAAGATGATATTGAGATAAACACATTAGATGTGAATAACAGAATTTATATTTTGAATATAAATATATCTCTAACATATAAAATGACAAACAAATAGCTCAAACTGATTTGATCAGTTAAGAAACTTAAATGTGGCATTGTTGTCTGGGACACAATCAAACAAGACTTGTATATCCACACTTTTGAAGAGTGGGTACTTGGACTAATTTGATTCTATTCAAATAAAGTCTACGAATCTAGTTTATTAAGCAAAGTGCTTAAAACACCTTTACTCGGTAAAAGTGTAAATGCCACTGATCTGTCAGCCCTAGTTCATAGTGAAGCAAGTGGGCCCATGTCTAGCTAGGCTAGATGTGGATATGGATATTTCGTGACCTATACGGATGTGGCATCGCATTATGGTTATGTGTTTCTTTTGAAATACAAATCGGAAACTTTTAAGTTTCGACACAAAATAAACAAACAGATCAGCTAAACTATTAAATCATCATGGTAAGACCGTAATGAAAATACTTAAGCAATAAGTTTCAAGTTTACTTGAAAGAGTAAAGTATTCTTTCATAAGAGGACTCCTCCCGGAACACGTCAAAATGACGGTGTGTCCGAAAAGAGTAACCAAATTTTGTTGGACATGATGAGGTTAATCATGAGTCGCTCTGAGCTACTATTTCCTTCAACGGATAAGCTTTAAACAGTGCAAGAACTTATTTAGAATAAGGTTCCATAATAATCTATTTGACAGATTTCATATTAGATATTAACAGGAAAGAAACCGGGTTTCACATTCCTGTATATTTAGGTATGCTAGGCAAACGTTTAGATGATACCAAACTAAAACCCAAATTGGATAAATGCCAATTGTAGGTTATCCTAGGGATACCATAAGTATTGTACCTATACATCTCACGAGAGAACAATTAGATTGTTGCTCACCATGCGGTTTTCCTAAGAGGAATACCGATATGCAGTGGTAAGTGGGAGGATAGTAAAACTCGATGAAAATCGGAGTAATACTGTTCTAGGCACCGAATATTAATGGAACATAAATAGTTCATCAATAATGAAACTATAACATTAATCTTCGAATACACAAGAACCGCGCATGTCGGAGAGAGTCAGAAAACAACCTGGGGTATGGGTTTCTGATCTCACCTCATAAAGATGTCTATCTTATTAAGGTATACCAACTGACTACGTATGAGGAAGTGATACGAGGTATTGACTCCCTATTATGAAAAAGTGTCATGAGTCCGAAATGGATTCCATGTATATCAACAAGTTTGGATACTAGTTGATGTACCGCAAGGCATTGTGCCTATTGGTACTATATGAGTCTTCAAGGAAGACATACATGGAAGGCAACATACCAACGTATAAAGCTAGGCTTTTAGCGAAAAGGTAGAGTTATCAACATTGTGTTGATTGCGACGAAACCTTTTACCTGTTGCCACGGTAAATCCATTTGGATAATGCTTGCTAATGCTGCATGTTTCATTTGTGAAATATGGTAGCTGAACAGCAAAATCGCTTTCCTGAAAAGGAAACCTTTTGGAGGATGTTTACAACATCCTGGCGGTTTTGTCGTAACAAAACTAGCAAACAAGGTTTGCAGGTTAATTCGATCCATGTTTGGATTGAAGCAAGCATAGGTTCTTGGAATTATCGTTTTGATGTAATCATAATGGAGTATGATTTAATTCAAAACAAAAAGATTATTGTGTATATAAGAGGGTTAGTGGGAGCGCACTGATAATGGTTGTCCTGTAAATAATGATAATATGTCATTTCTTGGAAATGATATTCCCATAATTAACAATCGGCGAAAGCTTGGCTTCTGAAAACTCTCTGTGGAATAGTACATTGAAAAATGTAAGCTACCTGGTGTCTCATACGCTTTGAGCATATGAAGTCACAAACAGGCTAATCCAAGTGATAATCACTGGATTGAAATTAAGAACATCCGTTAGTATCTTAGAGAACTAAGGATGTTGTCTTAATCTATGGAGAAGGAGAACATGAAGTGACTGGGATCACTATAGCAAGTTTCCTAAACCGATAAAACGACTATAAGTCGCAAACGGTACTATACAGTTTGAATAACGGTACAGTGAGCTAGAAATCTTCCAAGCAAGATACTGTTACCGAATAAACAAAAAATGCGGGTTATTGTTGCAGCTGAGGCGGCAATAGAAGCCTTCTGGGTCGATAAATAAATCTAATTAGATTAGATATAGTTCTGTTAGCTGCTGAGCTAGGCGTCAGTACAGGCTAAAGAATTAATGGTCTCATCAACGATCCAGATACATACTTCGATATTCATCTGATTCGTTTGGATCATACATCATGGCAATGTAATGATCGAATAAATCGCATCAGATGATAATCATGCAAATCCGCTGACGAAAGCTTTTTCTCAGCAGTTTGAGCCAACCGTACATAGTTCGGGTGTCAAGCACTCGAGTGACTGGCTATAGGCCAAGTGGGAGATTATTGGACAATTATGACCCATAGCATCACTATTTGTACAGATCATGGTGTTGTTGTACAAATTAACTATGTGACAAAGGAGATTGCACTCTTATCATTTGTGATTAGATCACCTAGATATATAAATGATGAGAGGTCCTTGTGATTTGTTCCTGGACGAAGAATGATATGAGACAGTATCAATCCACGAAGGATAAATCATTAAATATCCCTAGTCAGAGTATTATCGAGATTGGACATCGATAAATACGTAAAAGACTAGTATTACACTTGTGCGCGTTGTGAGGGCAAAACGGCATAGTTCTCGTATATTTAGGTATAGGATACTCATGCAAGTGTAATAGGAAGTTGTGTTTTACCGATGGTACGGAAACAGCTTCGCTCTGGATAAGACCCCCCTCGGAATTCCATTGGTAGTATGACTATGTGTCTATGGAAGTCCGAAATCAGGGTAGGTGTATTTGGTCTTAACTTGAGACTTGCACCGCTAATACATACGACAATCAATATACTTTGGTTGAGGTCGTCCATGGCTTTAACCGGTTTCTATGTAAGCCGATTCTGGGTATATCGAGAATCGTAGTGTGTTGGGTGTGATGTCAAGACGGAAGTGTCACTCCAGTCATATGGAGATGATGGTCACGTAGGATACGGGACTGGTTCTCTTAAATGCTGCGCAGCTATCGGGATATTATGACTAGGTCATGTATATCCGATTATAGAGACTAGTTACAAGACATCTGACATGTGCTTCGTACGGGGCAGACACAATTCCAGCCCCAGGCCTAGCACGTGATCATCTGATACTGAACATAAATACGCAATACTACGGTATACTACGCTTGATATAGATCATTTATTCCTGTAAGGATATTTCCAGAGAATTGGGTAGGCATGGCGCTTTGCTAGAGGCCAACCTTATCTTGTAAATCGGTATAAACATCGTACTTGGTACGTACGTGTTCGGATAGTCCGACGACCGAATTTACTGCCAACATATCCGGGGATCTCATGGGTCGCTTCCCAAAGATTCACCGATGACGTATAACTCGCACTCTAATTAATCTGGGATTATTTAGATGAGAGAGAAAATTAATCTGGGATTAATTGCGGAGATATTTTATCTGGGACAAAATATCAATAAAGAGAGATAACGATTAATTGGAATTAATCGGTAAATTAATATATTCGATATATTAAACAAAATTAGATTTCGACGCGGAATTGAAATTAGATTTTAATTCGGGCGAACGAATTAATTTAGAATTAATTCGTTAGCGACGTGAATAGTGATTTCGCTAGGTGTAATCATTTAATTACGACGCAACGGAAAATTCGTTAATTTGGAATTAGCGAACCCGAGCCCGAGATTATTTGCGAGCGCATTCGCATTTCGAATTCGAGTGCGGCACGCAAGTCAAATCAAGCGTCAAATCGCTAGTCACTTCAAGCGTCAAATCACTTGTCACTTTGAGTGATGTGACTTGACAACTTGATTGATAGATGTGACTTGATAGGAGTTGTTGAAAAGCTTTTTGAAAGCTTGAAAGACATTTATTATTATTGTAATAGGTGTTTGATTTTTGATTTTTGGTATTAGATACACAAAATCAAAACAACAAACTCACTTCTTCTCTCCTACACTCACGCCCAAATGGGCATTTTCTCTCCTCTGGTTTGCTCACTGCCAAGCAGTGAAGGGAAGCACAAGAGTGTGATTTTATGGCAAAATCACAAGTGCTAGCACACTTACGAGACATGCGAAGGTGATAGGGAAGTCCACCAATGAGCCGGGAACCATTCGACGAAGCTTGGAGCTTGACGAAAGACCAAAACCGAAGCCAAACCAGTGAGCTTGGACTGCACACTGCTGAACCAGTGAAGGAGGACAGCAGTTCGTTTTTGTTGCCTCGTTTGCCTCCGCGTCGCTCAACCGATCGATGTGAGTATTCCGCGACTTCGTCGATGTATTCGCACTTCATTTTCATGCTTGTTTATGATCTTGGGACCTTAGAATTTGCCAACACAGTGTCGCCGATTTCTGTGTCCTACAAGTATCAAAGGCTAAACCACACAACACATGTTTTGAATCTATGCCATAGTAATTTTAATTTAATTAAGCATAAGACATATTGGATATGTATTGCATGTTTTAAATCAAAACTTTGACCTAATTAAGTTAATGACTTGAATGTCATAAATCTCCCGTGATTAGGTGATTACTTTAATTAAGTAACAGTATTAATAATGTTAGAGCATTATTAAATGGTATGTCTGTTGGATAATTATAACTCATAGCATCACTATTTGTAAAAGACATTGTGGTTTTTGTACAAATTAACTATGTGACAATGGAAATTGATATTTTATCATTTTTTAATTAGATTACTTGAATATATAAATGATAAAAGTCCTTATGATTAGTTCCGGATTATAAGGTATGAGACAATATCAATCCACGAAGGTTTAATCATTAAATATCCCTAGTCGTAGTATTATCGAGACTGGACATCGATAATGAGGAATAGACTAGTATTGCACTTGTGCGTGTTATAGAAGCGTAACAGCATAGTTCTCATATATTTAAGTATTGGATGCTTATGCAAGTGTGATAGGAGGTTGTGTTTGCTAATGGTACGGAAACAGCTTCGCTCTGGATAGACCCTTCGGAATCCCATTGGTAGTATGACTATGTGTCTATGGGAATCCGATTCAGGGTAGGTGTATTTGGTCTTAACCTGAGACTTGCATCGCTAATACTTACGACAATCAATACACTTTGGTTTTGGTCGTCCAGGACTTTAACAGGTTCTGTGTATGCCTCTTCTGGGTTTATTGATAATCGTAGTGTATTGGGTGTGATGTCAAGATGAAAGTATCACTTCAGTCATATGGAGATGATGATCATGTAGGGATATAGAACTGGTTCTCTATTATGTTACAACTATCGGGATAATATGAAAAGGTCATGATTATCCGATTATAGAGACTAGTTACTTGTGATCCGATATATGCTTCATACGGGGCAGACACTATTCCAGCCCCAGACCTTGCATGTGACATTCGTTACTGGATCGTAATAAGCAATACTATGTATACTACGCCTGACAAAGATTATATATTCCTTAAAGAATATTTCTGGAGAATTGAGTAGGCACGACGCTTTGCTAGAAGCCAACCATGTATCGTAAATCGGTAAGAATGTGGTACCGGGTACGCACGTGTTCGGATAGTCCGACGACCGAATTTACTGCCAACATATCCAGGGATCTCATGGGTCGCTTCCCGAAGATTCACCGATGACGTATGACTCGAACATAATTAATCTAGGGTTAATTATAAGAGAAAGAAAATTAATCTGGGATTAATTACGATAATAATTTATCTGAGATAAAATTCAATTAAAAGAGAGAGAACGATTAATTTGGAATTAATCGATTAAAATAATATATTCGATATATTAAATGAAATCAGATTTCATAACGGAATTAAAATTGGATTTTATTCGGGCGAACAATTAATTTAGAATTAATTTGCGAGCGACTTTAATAGTAATTTTGCTAGGCATAATTATTTAATTAAATTTGATTTAATTACGTCGCAACGGAAAATTCGTTAATTCAGAATTAACGAACCCGAGCCCGGAATGTGTTCGCGGGCCCACTCGGATTTTGAATTTACAGTGGGGCCCACAAGTCACATCACTTGTCACTTTACTTGCATTATGGTGATGGAAGTTAGTGAACAGTTGATGGTGGCTTGTAAGACACATTTTATTTTATTATGAAAGACTTGAGTGACATTTACCAAACAAGGATTTGGTATATGGAGCCATCGCACAGGCTAAGGAGCTGAAGGTGCATTCCAAGTCTAAACAGGTGGATATGAAATATCACGTGATTAGAGATATTATTGAACAAAAAGACATAGTGGTCTTGAAGGTCCAAGGACTTGACAACATAGCAGATCCGCTTACTAAGGCCTAACCTCCTAATTTATTGGATAAACATATAGAGGAGATTGGACTATAGTACCATCCATATTTGCACTAAGCAAGTGGGAGTTTGTTGGAGCTGGTGCTTGGAGCGCCAATCCGAATAATGTATAGTACATTATATTTTGTTATTTATTAATAAAATAACTATATTTTCATTTCAAACTATATAATGGTATTGTCATTACGCATATTAGATTTATGTATAAATATGCTAAGAATGACATCGACCTTAGAATAGTCATGTAGTAATACTGGACACTAGGTGGTCTGACATTGGGTTAAGTACTACTATAATAAACTATTCTTAAAGTATTTGTATACATTCCTAGTCGTTGGTTTTGGAATATGATCGAATTCCTATAACATATAAGACTAGCACATGTCGTATATTGGAATTGGAGTTCCATGGTTTAACCAGTGTACCATGAGCTTTGGAAGCTCGTACAGACATGTGAGTATTGGTTGGACCGAATACTGAATGACTCATAGGTGATTCCTAATAGTTGGAAGTACACACCACCGTCAATAGGAATCTCCTCGAGTCGAGTAGTATATGTGATCCTTTGATTATAGGATAGCGTTGATTTTGTGTGAGATCCTCCACACTTTGATGCCATGTATGTCAGAAAACTTTCATGGTCTGGCCACTAGATGTTCGTTGGGTGTGGACCGACACACTCAGTAATCAAGTGCGAAGCAAGATAGGATCCGTCGGCCCGTATGTGTACCATAAGGGGTTTAGGTATCCATGTGAGTAAGTCACGATTCTTAAGACTTTGGCCAAAGCCGATTGCCTAGGGTGGATCGCATCAGTTGTAAAGAATCATGGACATGTCGACATGAGATGTGCGTCTCGGAAACTTGACAGTATATTCTATGTTTCCTAAGCATAACTCGGATAGCCTACGACGGGGGGATTGTTAAACATATGTGATGACCTCGACTTGTATAGTTCAGAAAGGTCGTTCGTGTTTTTCACGGATTCAGAGGTGGCCGAATTGCGTACATATTAGCTAGGCTTATATGAAGAACGTGTCTGAACTTAGAGAGTCCAAATATGAAGTGTACTCGTTGAGCACTTGGGTAGCTGATTATTTTTTATAAAAGATAATATTCGATATTATAATTATCAACTAAGATAATCAAATATTATTGGATAACATTGATTATTTACTTTGACCTAATTGGATTAATTCAATAATTACACAAATGCTTAATTATAAAATCATAATTATCTCTACTATTTGAGGATATTATGGTAATTATAAGTATGTAATAATATGTGGTTTTGGCTTGATTTAATTGGATTAAATCAAGTGGACAACATTTAACTAATTTATTTCCTAATCCTTAGCTCGATTTAATTGGATTAAATCAAAGTGGGAGATAATGGAGATTAGTCACACCTAATTATACATATTTGGATAAATAGTTTAAGCCCACTTAAAAGTTCATTACAACTTTTATTAATTAAAAATTGTCTAAGTTTTGCTATAAATAGCAAGCTTAAGGAAGGTTTTAATTACAAGAAAATGAATAAGTATAAGCATAAGCAAAAGCTTGAGTAAGCTATACACAAGTAATTCTTGAGAGATAGCCTAAGTTAGAGAAGTGTTTAGAGACGCTTGTGAGGTCTCTATAACATTTCATTAAGGAGAAATCAAGATTGGATCTTGAAGTGAAGCTTGGTAGCATTGGAAATAGGATTGGATCTTGAAGTCAAGCTTACACACCTTGGAGGTTCTCCAACAATTTCAACAAAGGATAAGTAGATTGGATCTTGCATCAAGCTTACTAGGTAATGTTTGATCTTCTCCTAAGCTATGTTCATTTGTGTATTAGATGCATGATCATATAGTTTAATGTGGAAATAAGGCTAATCAATTGTGTTATGATACTTTAGAAGTATAAACACAACATGCTTATAATTTAGGTCAAAGATGTTCATGTTGGACATGGAACAATTAATAAGAGTTTGGAACTCTATATTGAAGCTTAGAGCTATGGCTACCATTCTATAATTATTTGACCACCTTTGGGTGACCTAGAATTATTCATGAGATATTTCTTATTGGGAATCTATTTTGGGTTGTAATTTGATTCAAAGAAATGCATATATATATTTATAATTTATATATGTTTATTTTATAATATGTGTTGTTGTTGGTTTTGAAATTAAAATTTCTTTGGGTGATTTTAAAGTGTTTTAAATGATTTTTTATTTGAGAAATAAATTTTAAAAAAAAGGGTGATGTGTTGCTCTCGGCCATTAAGGCCGAGAGCAAGGCGCTGCAGCGCCACAAGGCAACATGCAGCACATGCTGCTGAGGAAACATGCAGCACATGCTGCTGAGGCAGCATGCGCAACATATTGCTGAGGCACCATGTGCATCATATCTAGACCCCGGGAATTTTTTAATCCGATTTTTACCCCAAGTAGAATTTTTCCGAATCCAAATTTATTTCTGGTTTTCCCTAAACACTTGAAAAATAAAATATTATATTTTATTAATTTAAAAATACACCCATGTTTGATATCTACGGGTTAGACCCAATTCCGCTGCGCGGGACACCAATCTGACCCTAAGGATCCCACAATCCCAACAGTTCTTTGATTCAGTTTATCCATATTGTTTTTGTTTTAGTTTTTCTTGGCACTCCGGTATTCACTCTTGGGGTCTTTCAATACCTGACCCATCTCACTATCCAAATTTTTTACAGGTTACAGGTTCATGCATGTAGAGGACATGTTATGAAGGAGACGAGACCCAACAGTAGTCATTATATACCATGGTCGTCAGATTCGGGCCCAGTTGTTAGTTTTTATCAAATTAGTTCATAAGACATGGTACGTGTTCATGTATTGTATAGTTACATATATTAGATTGTGTACGTATAATGGTATATTATGATTTACGGATGTATAAATCATGTTCAGCAAGTTATGATTAGGTTATATATATGAAAGTTAAGTTTGCACGTATGCTTGACAACCACGTATGCATGTAGATATGTCTGTTAGTTAAGTCATATATGTTGCATGTTAGGGGTTCAAGTGATGGCTAGGTCATCTCCTGCCGATCACATGTTTGAATTTCCCAAGGTGTGATGATATGGAGTTGGCCAAAGCATGATATCTAAGAGATGTCAATTCTATATATATAAAGTTTAAAGTAATATCATACATTACTGACTTGACCTATCCATGGTCCGTTTTTGATAAGGAATATAAAATTGGAAGTAATGAGATGACATGTTCGAAAAATATTTTTCAAGGTTCATGTGTTTTCCCACTTTATTCATCGGTTTGGGGTCATGGCATACTACTAGGTGTTTACCTATGGTCTATCGGATGTCTTAAGATGAAATTTTAAGGAGTTAATATATTCTCACTGCTACTCGATAATGAACCTAGGACGGTCGCACTTCATATAGTCTCGGAAATAAAACAAATTCAAAGGATGTTGATCATTAAAGAGTGAATGAAATGATTTTGGGATTTTTTTTTAAACATTATTTTTCCAAATAAAATGAATTTCTAATATATGATACTAGAATATTAATATTTTAATAGACTAAAAATATTTAATGATGGAATATTAATTTGGATTTAATATTTAAATAAGTATTTTATATTTATTTTAAAATAAATTTATATTTAATTAATTATTAATTAAATATGAACTAATTAATTGATTAATTATTAATTTATTAATTAAATCAAATTAATTAAAAGCCTAAAATAATATTTAATTTAATTGGCGTTAATTTAGTGGGATAACACCCTAATTAATCAAGTCCTAATTAGAATATGTATTTATGGAGGATTCTTTCCTAAACGAGCTTGGAAAATCTTGGAAAGTATCATTAATTGATTAAGTTTGATTTGGAAAGTGATTTTTTGACTATCTAAACTACATTATGACACAAGAAGCCACTTACCCTCTATAAATAAAGGGAATTTCGATCCGACTTAAATCAAGCCACTTTTTGGTTATTTTTTATTGATTTTTTATCTCTCTCTTGTGTTCTTGAGTGGTGCTTAGGGTTTCTTCAAACATTCCCTAGAGAGAAATTATGTCTCTTTAATCCATATTATTCTAAGTCTCCACATCCTAAGAAACAAAAAGAGTTTTCTTATTTTCTTTCAATAGGACAATTTATTTTATTGAAGAGACAAGTGGGCCAGCTAGAGGCGTAACACTTGATACGCTATATCAAAGGGAAAACAAGAAAAAGTCTTGAAGCGCCACAAA
The DNA here is from genome assembly GCA_019454045.1 of Zanthoxylum bungeanum. Lineage (NCBI taxonomy): Eukaryota > Viridiplantae > Streptophyta > Magnoliopsida > Sapindales > Rutaceae > Zanthoxylum > Zanthoxylum bungeanum. Next base: position 337 of record SKCR01027494.1, on the reverse strand, counting down.
GAAATCACAAAAGAGGAAGCTTGGAGATGTTTTTTTAAAACCATAATATTAATATATGATGAATGCATGCTTGTTTATATCTTGACGTATTTATTATATTAGTTTGATTAATATATATTACATATATGCATATGTGTTTGTTTTGTCAACAATAAAAAAAATCACGATCTTAATTCGTTTTGGGATAAAATTTTAATAACCAACCAGCCACATGAATGGTTCCGCGTTGACTTCAAAACCCAACAGTGGTATCGGACTTGAAGTTATGTTTTTTTTGACGAAACAAAGACAAACACATGTTTAGGATTCACTGGAACACTTTCTAATTAGGCAATTA